>CAUYPK010103114.1:0-11666 GCA_963574355.1 Loris lydekkerianus
AAACAACCTTCCCAAAAAAAATAAAACAAAAAAAAAAAATTAAAAAAATTTTAAGTTGGACCAAAAAACCAAAAAAAAAAAAAAAAAAAAAAAAAAAAAAAAAAAAAAAAAAAAACACCCAGAGTCTAGTGGTCTACTGGCTTTGGATGATATTGTTACGTCTTTTCTTTTTTTTTTTTTTTTTAAGCTTTAAAAAAGAGCTTCTTGAACACTAGCAATAATTTATCAGGGTTTCTTAGACATATTCCAGCAATTTTCTCTTTTTATATGGTGTAGGAAAACAAATAGCAATATTGAATGTTCTTCCCCATACGATAAACTTCCACGTGTAACATTTTATTTTATTCATAATGAAGTAATATGTTTTTGTCAGTATTTTTTTTTAAATAGCACAAATAACAATAAAATATTTCTTTAAAAAAGTGTACTGTAATCCAATCCAACAATTACAGATGGAACAGTAAAAAGTGACATTCATATACAATGCACAAGATTCATGAAGGCAAGTTCATTTTGGACTATAGACAGTTATAACTTTAATATCTAGCACATTGCCCAAGGGGGAAAATAACTGTTACTTACATGAGTGAAAGACATAGAAGAAAATGCTTGTTTTCTTGAGGAGCTTGATATTTTTCTATAAGAGTAGGTAAATAAGGCAAATAGCAAATAAATATACTTCAAAATATTGTTGTTAAATAAAATCCAGAAAAAGAGTAGGTCTTTTCTATATTAAAAAAAAAGGTAAGTTTATCTAGAATTGGAAATGTTAGATAAGGTAAGAGAGGAATATTTTGGCAGAGAACAAGGAATAATTATTACAATCTTTCTTTCAGGGGGAAAAAAATGGTAAGGTCTTAAAATCCCCATGACCTTCACAGATATATTCTCACATTCCATCCATCAGCAAAGTCTTCTCCTCTACTCTTGATATTAGTCAGAATCTAACCACATTCTTCTCTTTCCCTGCTACCATCTGAGTCCAAGACATAATTATCTCCCGCTTACATTGCTGAAATAGCTGTCTAAATGATCTCCCTATTTTTGTTCTTTCCCTGATTCATTTATTCTCAACACCATTGCCAAAAACATCCCTTTATAATTTCAGTGGTCATTTCCCTATACAAAATGCTACAGTGGCTTTTTGTCACATTCAGATGAAAGTCCAACTCTTACAATGATCTACAACACCTTCTGACTTTTTCTTGTTTTTCCTTTTCTATTTCATTTCAGCTATACTGACCTTTTTGTGATTTCTTAAATATAGGAATATTCCAACTTCAAAATGTTTGCATTCTTTTCCTCTACCCATTTTTCTTTTTCTCAAAACATGAGTTCCATTCACTCACTCAGTTTTTTGAAGAGTCTGATCAAAATGTCCATACACTTGTACTTTTAGTGGCCACACTGTTAGAAAAAAAAAAATGTATATATATATAACATATCCACATTTATGGTTTTATCTATATTTTTCTTCATAGACTTTATTATCAACAAATATGTTATACATTTATATTTTTTCACTTTTTATTTGTCTTCTCCCCTAGATAGTAATCTCCATGACTCCTAGGATTCTACTTCTTTTGTTACTGCTCTATCTGTATTTTCAGGGATTATAACTGGCACAAATTATATACCAAATAATCTTTTGTTGAATAAATGGTTGATGCCTGATGTTTTAAACCTAAAAATCTATGATAAGGAGTGTGGAAGACACTATTGATTTTTTCTATTCAATTATCATTACTTGATTTTTTTTCTTGGCATTAGAATCCTGATTTTTTAAATGTGTTATGTAATGATGTGCTTCATGCGTTCTTTTCTTAGTAATAATGTTCATCAACAAATTACAATCTATGATTATCAGTAAGTTGAAGTCCTTTTGCCAGTAATCTGTTTAGGCAGATGAGAATCTGACTCCCATAAATAATGAGGTATAAAGGGAAATCTTATAGGCTAAATGAGAAAGCTTATTTTCCTAGTATTAAAAAAAAATGTGCCTTTCTTATTTTGGATTTTCATTTTACGTATGTATGTACGGTATTTATTTATCTTTCAATTCATATAAAAACATAATTTGAAACAACCTACCCAGATTTATATATTCAATACAATGGAAGATGAATTGTATTTAATATAGATAACAAGCAAATAAATAAATAAATAAATAAAGGTAATTACAAAAGATATCCTAAGAAATGCAGTTGGATAGAGATAAGCTATTATATATTTCTGAAATCCTGAATAGTCAAATCAGAAACAAACACAATAAATTATGAAAAGATCTGGAATTCATCACATCAAATCTTTTTAATAGTTGTTCAGGAGAAGCACAGATTTTCCTTGGTACTAACATGTATAGAAAACAATTGTTATTATTCCTAGTTGGCAATATCCTCAGCAATGCACCTGAACAATCAAAAAGTTCCTAATTATCACTGTCTACCCCATATTACTTCATTTGAAGCTAATATTTTGTCTTGGCATAATTATTACATCAATGTTCTTCTGTTTTACTTGCTTGAGTCTAGTTTTATACCCACTGATAACTATAATTTAAATCTTATTATAGAATGCCAAGATACTTCAGACAAAAAAAAGTAAAAATGTAGACATTGTCTTTACTCTTATGTAATTTACACTCTGGATAGCAAAAAAATATATATATATAGCTAAAATAGAGATAAAATATATATAGCTAAAATAGAGATACGTGTTTTTATCTTTGGAGGGGTAACTTATGGAAGATGAACATTCCATCTCAGAACAACAGCAACAAAACCAGATTTGTTAAAGTAAAAAGCAACAATAATAAATAAACTGAAGATCTTCCAAGGAAATCATAAGGTGAAGATGGGATCTGAGAACAAAATTGATTATAGAATTGAACCAACAATTACCAAGACATTTTCCCCCTGAGAACATTTGCCAGTTAATAACACTGAAGAAAGGCCCAGAAACTAAAAATTTATTAAGAATAAGAGAGGACAGCAGATTGTATTTTTACAATCATACAATGCTAGAAAAAATAGTAAGGCCAAAGTGAAATGAAAGTTTGAAAAATATTGTTAGCTAAGATACCAGTGAGAAGAGTCTCAGAGACATTAACCTTTCACGTAATCATTTTCCCCCATGTCAAATGCAGTATGAAAGGCAGTCACTCATACAGAGGAAATAAAAATTAGAGTCCATGACACCCAAACTTGGAATGGTCCATACTTTTGTATGTGATCCTTAGAGGACTATATCTTAGAAATGTAGATAAATCTCTTGTATAAAAACCTCAGGAAACAAAACAAAATGAAACTCTTCAACACTGTAGCACAGATTTAAGCAAGTTCATGTATTATGCCTTTATTGTATCTGTCTAAAAGAGAATGTGGTGAGATTTTTCTGGAAAAATAAATCATTAAGAGGCTCTAACATTTTTTATAGCTGATGTCCAATGTTAAAATACCAAGAATGAAGAAGGAAAAGAAAATTAACAAAAACAGACCTCCATATCAGTTATTGGATTTATTGGCAATTGTCTTTAAATACAAAATGACCCATATGTCAAAAAATTTGATGTATGATAGTTATTCCATAAAAATAATTAAGAAAAAATTAAATAATAACTCTAGGATTTAATAAAACTAATTTATATTAAAAATTCAATAGATAGATTTGTCAGGAAATTGGAAAAGATAGAACAAATCACTGAAAGAGAAAGTCAATATCAAATATTCTAATGGAAGGAAGCAAAATGGTTGGAAAAAATATAGATGGGAGCAGAAATTTTTATAATTTATTTTTTTATATCTATTTATTTTAACCCATCTCATGACACACTGAAGTATAGGAAATATGACATTAGTATAATTGGAATTTCAGAGGCCAAGAAAAAAAGAGAACAATTCAGGAGAAATGTTTAAAAAATAATGGGTATGGCACTACATCTGGACACTTTAGTGAATACATCTATATCGATTAATCCAGTTCCATCTACTTTTGTATCCTTCCTTCTGAGGACTAATATCCTTAGTTTCTATCCATATCTATGTTTCACTTTCTGCCAAAATATAGTAAGAAATTCTTGTAAGTATTTTGATCTATGAGTTATTTTCTCATGGGTTATAGTGTATATCAAATCCCGAGATTATACTCCCATTTGACCAGTAGCTATAGTTCTAGGAGCAACAGGGAGTGATTGTAGTGGGTCGTAAATAAAATGAACACCAATTTCCAAGACATCTTTTACAAATGAAGCTATCATTCTGTTTTTAAGAACAAAGAGCTTGTCTGCTCAGAAACCAGAAAGCAAACTACTTTCATTGAAAAGAATCTACCCTATTATATATTATAGCCTTTATATCATCATTGTTACCAAAACATTCAAGTACAACAACCACATAAGCTTCCAAAGTGCATATGTCAGTTGGTGCTTCATCACAATTTTTCACAAGTAATAGCTCGGCTGAGATTCCACTGCTTATCAGTGGTCACAAGTATTCTATTGTGACTCTATGGCTAAATTGCTCAGCCCTGTACTCAAGCTCAAGGGCAAAATTAGCCCTCAAATCCCATTTTTAGGGGTGTGTCTTCTGGGATCACTCCTGAGCCAAATTTTATGCCAGTCTGAATCCAATGAAGAAACAAAAATCACAAGGTGATATGAACTAGAAACAGGGAAATTTTAAGATAAAGTATATTTAAAGTATGATAAAAGTAGTTAGAGGCTATAAGAATTCTTTTTTTTTAATTAAATCATAGCTGTGTACATTGATATGATCATGGGGCATTATACACTAGGTTCATAAACCATTTGACACATTTTCATCACACTGGTTGACATAGCCTTCCTGGCATTTTTTTAGTTATTGTGCTAAGACATTTACATTCTACATTTATTAAGTTTCACATATATCCTTGTAAGATGCACCACAGGTGTGATCCCATCTCTCCCTCCCTCTACCTACCTCCCCCTCCCGCCCCTACCTTGCTCCCTTCCCCCTATTCTTAGGTTGTAACTGGGTTATAGCTTTCATGTGAAAGCCCTAAATTAGTTTCATAGTAGGGGTGAGTACATTGGGTACTTTTTCTTCCATTCTTGAGATACTTTACTAAGAAGAATATGTTCCAGCTTCATCCATGTAAACATAAAAGAGGTAAAGTCTCCATCTTTCTTTAAAGCTGCATAATATGGGGTACACATACCACAATTTAATAATCAATTTGTGGATTGATGGACAGTTTGGCTTTTTCCATGACTTAGCAATTATGAATTGGGCTGCAATAAACATTCTGGTACAAATATCTTTGTTATAATGTGAGTTTTGGTCTTCTGGGTATATACCTAGTAGATAAATTATAATATTAAATGGTAGACCTATTTTTAGATCTCTGTTTTCTCCAAAGATCTTTCCAAAAGAAATGTATTAATTTGCATTTCACTAGCAGTGTAGAAGTGTTCCCTTTTCTCTCCTCTACTCTGTGAATGTGGAGAAGAGGCCAAATACTTTGTTTTTTTCAATTCCTAATGTTTTCCTAGTCCAAGAGGATTAATAGTATACATGTTTTTAATGTATGAATTAAAAGAATGAAATCTAGAACAACCTACTGCTTTAAGGATGTTCTAACCAACATGTTTATATTTTCTTGAAACATGCTGAAGAAATCTTTAGATAGGTGTTGTGTGTACAAGGGCTAAGCTATGAAATTCCAAATCAGTCTAAGTTTTATCGTTTAAAGTTTTTGCTGTCATATGTCCCCAGTTCTTCAAACCATGCCTACCATAAATTTGGTGGTCAGTAAATACTTTTTGAATAAATGAATGGTGCCTGATGCAAAGTATTCATTGAAGACATTTGAAGAAAAAAAATTCAGAAATTAAGACATGCAACAGATACATCAGTGAATGGCCTTTTTCTCTTGTCCATATTCCACATTTTCTTCTCTCCTCTCAATAAGGAATGTTTATTAATTGACTCAGTTAATATGCATTGAGCACCTAATTTATAACAGTGATATTTTAATATAACTAAATATCAAGACTGACTTTTTAAAACCATTACAATACAGAATTTCTTCAATAGGTGAGTTTCTCTTATATGTTTGTCAACTATCCAGTAAGAAAATTGGCAGATCAAAATCATTAACCATGCAATATCATAGATTTTGAGCCAACATCTCAAAATTTGTAGATAGGAAGAGAAATGAAGAAATGAATTTGGATCAAATATCTAATCATGATATAGATTGAACAATAGTAAGATTATATATATATAAAGATATACATTTTTAAAGATATATATAGATATAGATAGATATAGATAGATATAGATATAGATATAGATATAGATATAGATATAGATATAGATATAGATATAGATATAGATATAGATTTTTTTTAAGAGTCTCACTTTTTACTCTGGGTAGAGTTCAATGGCATTACATCTCAGATAAACTTCTTGCTCTTGGACTTAGGCGATTCTTTTGCCTCAACCTTCCAAGGAGCTGGGTCTAAAGGCACCTGCTACAATGCCCTATGTCTATGAAATATTTTTTGTCTGCTTCTAATGCCCATATCTAATGCTTGGGTTATAAGGAGGTGTTTTTGTGAATTTAAATCAACCTTAATAAATTTTAGGGAATGATTAATTGCCTGGACCAAATAAATGCTCTCATGTTATAAACCTGGTAGCAGTATTTGGATGCATAGTTTTTGAGTAAAACATTGAAAGTAAAATATCGTGATTCAGAAAGACAACTGATTTCAATTGGTTTTCACAATGAAGACTTTTGCAATGTCTAGAACACCAAGGGATATAAAAATGAGCATCCCTGACCATATATTTATTGATAATGATTAGGCATATTTCTGCAAGTGAAAAAGCTGCATCAAAGGGTATGTACCCTTAAAATGTTCATAGTAACTGCCAAAATATTTTCCCCAGTGCTGACAGCACATTTATACTCCTCCTAAACATCTGCGAAATATTATTGTTATATATTCTCTCTAGAAGTAGGTATCATCACACTTTATAAAACTTCTAAATTTTTCTCATAACTAAAAATAAATCCTTTTGCTATTTTAATTTTCATTTACTTATCAACTACTAAGATTGCACACATTTTCATGTACTGATCATTTTTAATTCTGTGAATAGTGTTTTTACATCCTTTGCTGATTTCTATTGTATTAATCATTAGATAATAAATTGCTAAATTATTGCTTTGGAAAATTTATGTTGTGTGTCAGAGATGTAAAAATGTTATCTCTTAAATTTTTTAAATTTGTTTTCCTGGCATTGAAGTTTTTACAATTTTTTTTTTTGTTTGTTTGTTTTATTGAAGTTTATTGATGGCCTGTCCTTATGTACAGAGGATTTTAATATTCATGTGAAGTTGTTTTTGACATTGAGGTTTATTTATGAAATGTTCTGATGTATATAGGATTTTAATATTCATGTGGCTAATGCGTCTACATTTTTTATTTTATCAATTTTGACTTTGGATCTTGCTCGAGATGGTTACACTGAACTTACAAATTATTATAATATATTTCCTCTTACTATATCCATTTAATTAACTCTGTCATCTTAGTTATATGAAACTAAGAATTTTTAATCATTCAAAATGATTCAAAATTTTGAATCATTCAAAAATATTTCTAGGCAAAAATTTATCTTATTTTTTCCAAACATATTTTCAGAATACCTGGTTATACATATCAGTCCATCTTTCCCTGACCTCTTTGAAAAAGCCCATGTAAACATGTTTCATTGATGTCTGTACATAAGTATGTATCTTGACTTGTCTACTCCACACGTTAATTAATTTATTTTTTTTTTTAATACCATACCCTATGGGTTACAGTAGCTATTATGTCGTATTTTTTATAACTGACAACTCAAGTCCCTTAAAGTATTCCCCAAAAATTTATTTCCAAATCTTGTGCATTTCATCTGACATATAATTTCACTTTTAATTTTTATAATTATAAAAAATATATTTAGATTTTCTCTGAAAATACAAACCTTTGCTGAATATTGCCAGTAGAAACTGTCACTAAATAAATAAATTTAGTTTTTTAATCTGAGTGATTGCCAGAATTCAGGTGGGAAAATCATCTTAATTGCAAATACAATTATTATTGTCTAATGTCATGATTTACTGCTTATATACTCATTGGATGTGGTTGTCTTTTTTTAAGTGTCAAATCTCTTATAGTGTCCTGACTCCTGAAAGTGGCTTGCAGAACACTCCAATATGATTTTCATGTAAATCTCATGGTGTTATTTTATCTCATGCCATGTTAAATATATTTAATATCCTATGTTATATTTTAAGATCTAATTTAAAAAATTGAAACAATTTATGCCAAAGCATATAATATACCTTTATTTATTTATTCATTTATTTTTAAGAGGAATGGCAGTTTTACTTGTGTGGACATAAGAAACATGAAAGATAAATGCTCAGAATTGAAACTGTCAAAGGTGAGATAGTCTCCAATACAAAGAAAATTTCAAGTCTCCTAAGTGCAAAATTTTATGTCTCCTAAGTTTGAAGCATTCTACTAAATACATTGAAACCCAGATGCAAGGATAATTTTCTTGGTAAACACAATTTACCCACATTGGCCCCAGAAGAGGCAAAATGTCTAAAGAGACAATCATGTATAACACATGATGAATTTGGATAAATAATTCTATAGAACAGCAGCCAGGGGCCATGAAGCGGATGGCCACTTCTCCAACCCTTGGCCACAGCACGTGGTTCTTAGCCAAGCAAGTGGGCACAGGGCTGGAGGATGAGCCAAACATCTATACCTGCGATGGTGAGGCAGTAAGGTGGATACCCCGCCATTGAGGGAAACCATCTCCAGCAGTGGCGGCAGTGACCCAGAGTTTCTGGTCGGTGTGGGCACCAAGGCTTGGGCGGGAGTGGATGGCTCAGCACCTTTGAACCAGGATGGGTTCCAGGAGCCTTCTGCCCCACAGAAATGAGCCATCGACTTGACAGGGCACAGCCTACTGGTCCCTCTCAAAGTCCAGGACCCCAAAAGGAGCCATTACTGCCTGACACCACTCCATCCAGCAGTGAATTGGACTCTTTTTGAGTGTTCGCTCTGCTTTGAGTACGAGTTACCACCCATCTTTCAGTGTCATCTTGTTTGTATCAGCTGTCGCCAGAAGCTGGCTTCTTGTCCAATATGCCAGGGCCCATTGGGATTCATTGGTAACGTGGCTTTGGAGAAAGTGGCCAAAGGACTTACCTTTCCATGTAAATATGCTTCAGGTACCAATTCTTCTGCCTCCAGGAAAAGCAGACCACGAAGAACTCTGTGACTTTAGGCCTTATTCCTGTCTGTGCCCTGTTATTTTCTGTCACTGGGAAATCTCTTTGGATGCTGTGATGCCCCACCTGATGTATCAGCATGACTTCATTACAGCAATGGAGGGAGAGACTGCAATTTTCCTTGCTGTGAGCATTAATAATGTTTGTGGTTCGTTTGACTGGCTGAATATGCAGTCCTGTTTTGGCTTGCACTTGATGGTGGTCTTGCCAAAACAGGAAAACCACCATGGTTAAGAGCGGTTTGCGCAGTGCCAAGGATGCTAGAAATGCACCAGCAAGCAGAAACTTTTACGTACCAACTTCAACTCAATGGTGATCAATAGACACTGACTTGGGAAGCAATTCCTCGGTCTATTGAGGAGAGAATTGAGACAGTCATGATGAACAGTGACTGCCTTGTCTTTCACACCAACACTGCACAGCTTTTTTTGCAGAAAACAGCGATTTAAGTTTTATTGTAACTATTGCCCGGTAATGAAATGGCAATAAGACATTTTCTGTCCAGTGTTTAGAACTTTAATTTGCAGGAAAATAAGAAACCTGTCTGTCTGTCAACCTGAAAGTCTTTTGGTTGGTGGAAGGTCGATACATCAAAGTAAACAAAAGGCTTCAAAATACAGGAAGCAGTTTTAGGGAGTAGTACTGATATCTTTAAAAATACCACTGAAAATATGTATTTATACACCTATGGTGGGCATCTTTGTTATTAAAAATGGAAGAATTGTAAAATATTTCTGAGTTTTGGGCTTGTAGTACATTTACTGTATTGCTGAAAAGAACTCGTTTTATTGTTTGCCTTTCGGTGTGCTTCTGATCCTATGTGCTGTGTGTTTGTGTGTGTGTGTGTGTGTAAGTGAACCTGTGAATGAACGTGTGTATAAGTGTTTGTGTTTGTGAGTTATATTGTCTTGAACTGACAAGCCATCTAGAGTGGTCATGGAGCACTGATTTTATTTGGGTGGAGGGAGGGGAGACATTGCATAGTGCTATTTTTTTTTGTGTGTGTGTGTGTGTGTTTGATAATTTTTATTCTAGTTATTGATTAAATAAATGTGACTTTATTTCCTGTAATTCACATTTTTTAAGTTAAATCTCAGCTGTTTACATTAATGAAGTTGTGGGGTGCCATGTGCTGGCTTTATATACAATTTGAAATATTTCCAACAAACTTTCACTGCACTTTCTTAATTATTGTATTAAGACATTTTTAGTCTGCACCTCATAGATTTGTTGTGTATCCTTTTAAAATGTACCACGGTTGTGGTCTTACCAATTACCCTCCCTTCACCCATCCTGTCCCCTACCCTTCCCATCCTCTTTTCCATTCATATTGGGTTGTAGTTGTGATACAGCTTTCACATGAAAGTATGGCTGCTTATATATTGGTTTTATAGTAGAGTTGAGTACATCATGTACCTTTTCATCCATCATTGAAATACTTTACTAAGAAGATGTTCCCCTTCCATCCATCTAAACATAAAAGAGGAAATGTCTCCACCTTTTTAAAGTCTGCATAATATTCCTTAGATTACATCTCCCTCAATTTATGAATCCATATGTGGGTCAATAAGCAGTTGGGGTTCTTCCATGACTTGACAATCACAAATTTGGATGCAATTAACATAATGGTGCAAATATCTCTGTTATAAATTGATTTATGTTCTTTTGGATATATATCTAGTAGAGAAATGGAAGGATCAAAGGGCAGGTGTATTTTTAGATCCCTAGGTGATATCCAAACTTCTTTTTGGAGAAAAACAAATTAGCATTCATTCCCACCAGCAGTTCAGATCTGTTCCCTTTTCCCACATCACACCAGCATCTATTGGTTTTTGATTTTGTTATGTGGGCTCCTCTTAGTGGAGGTAAATTATATCTCAAAGTGGATTTGATTTGCATATCTCTGATGATGAAGAATAATGAAAATTGTTTAATATGTGTGTATCCCTTGCACTATTCTTCTTCAGAGAAGTTTCTATTCAGATCTCTTGCCCACAATGAGATGTGGTCTCTTGTTCTTTTCTTCCTAATATGTTGGAGTTCTCTGTGGATTCTGGTTATCAAATCTTTGTCAGTGACATAACCTGCAAATACCATCTCCCATTCTGAGGGCTGAATGCCTATGTTACTTATTGTGTTCTTGGCTTTGCAGAAGCTTTGTTGCGTGATAGGAGATGCGAAGGAGCAGAAGCTTTGCTGTAGGTGTAAAACTCGCTCCTGTAATTATTAAGTCAAGAAACAGACTATACACTCTGATATGGTGTATAGCAAAGTTTTTTATTCCAAGTTCAGGTTTTATACTTTTTCAGTCAGGTACACACTTA
>CAUYPK010103115.1:0-36517 GCA_963574355.1 Loris lydekkerianus
ATTACTTCCCTCCCCTCATAACCATAATTGTCATTAATTGTCCTCATAGGAAAATTGAGTACATAGGATTCATGCTTCTCCATTCTTGTGATGGTTTACTAAGAATAATGTCTTCCACTTCCATCCAGGTTAATACAAAGGATGTAAAGTCTCCATTTTTTTAATAGCTGAGTAGCATTCCATGGTATACATATACCACAGCTTGGTAATCCATTCCTGCGTTGGTGGGCATTTAGGCTGTTTCCACATTTTGGCGATTGTAAATTGATCTGCAATAAACAGTCTAGTACAAGTGTCCTTATGATAAAAAGATTTTTTTCCTTCTTTGTAGATGCCCAGTAATGGGACTGTAGGATCAAATGGGAAGTCTAGCTTCAGTTATTTGAGTGTTCTCCATACTTCCTTCCAAAAAGGTTCTCTCCACATCCATGCCAGCATCTGCAGTTTTGAGATTTTGTGATGTGGGCCATTCTCACTAGGGTTAGATGGTATCTCAGGGTGGTTTTGATTTGCATTTCTCTAATATATAGGAATGATGAACATTTTTTCATGTTTGTTAGCCATTTGTCTGTCTTCTTTAGAGAAGGTTCTATTCATGTCTCTTGCCCATTGATCTATGGGATTATTGGCTTTTTTCATGTGGATTAATTTGAGTTTTCTATAGATCCTAGTTATCAAGCTTTTATCTGATTCAAAATATGCAAATATCCTTTCCCATTGTGTAGGTTGTCTCTTTGCTTTAGCTGTATAGAAGCTTTTCAGTTTAATGAAGTCCCATTTGTTTATGTTTGTTGTTGTTGCAATTGCCATGGCAGTCTTTTTCATGAAGTCTTTCCCCAGGCTAATATCTTCCAGTGTTTTTCCTATGCTTTCTTTGAGGATTTTTATCGTTTCATGCCTTAAATTTAAGTCCTTTTCCATCTTGAATCAATTTTTGTGAGTGGGGAAAGATGTGGGTCCAGTCTTAATCTTTTACATGTGGATATCCAGTTCTCCCAACACCATTTGTTGAATAGGGGGTCTTTCCCCCAAGGTATGTTCTTGTTTGGTTTATTAAAGATTAGGTGGTTGTAAGATATTAGTTTAATTTCTTGGTTTTCTATTCGATTCCAAGTGTCTATGTCTCTATTTTTGTGCCAGTACCATGCTGTCTTCACCACTACGGCTTTGTAGTACAGACTGAAATCTGGTATGCTGATGCCCCAGCTCTATTTTTGTTACTAAGAACTACCTTAGCTATACGGGGTTTTTTCTGGTTCCATACAAAACGCAGAATCATTTTTTCCAAATCTCGAAAGTACGATGTTGGTATTTTGATAGGAATGGCATTGATAAGTAGATTGCTTTGGGAAGTATAGACATTTTAACAATGTTGATTCTGCCGATCCATGAGAATGGCGTGTTCTTCCACTTGTTAAAATCCTCTGCTATTTCCTTTCTGAGGATTTCATAATTTTCTTTATAGAGGTCCTTCACCTCCTTTGTTAGGTATATTCCTACGTATTTCATTTTCTTTGAAGCTACGGTGAAGGGAGTTGTGTCCTTAATTAGCTTCTCATCTTCACTGTTATTGGCATATACAAAGGCTACTGACTTGTGGACATTGATTTTATATCCTGAAACATTACTGCATTTTTTGATGACTTCCAGGAGTCTTGTGGTTGAGTTTTTGGGATTCTCTAAGTATAAGATCATGTCATCGGCAAAGAGGGAGAGTTTGACCTCCTCTGCTCCCATTTGGATTCCCTTTGTTTCCTTGTCTTTCCTAATTGTATTGGCTAGAACTTCCAGCACTATGTTGAATACTAAAGATGACAGAGGACAACCTTGTCTGGTTCCAGTTCTAAGAGGAAAATCTTTCAGTTTTACTCCATTCAGTAAAATATTAGCTGTGGGTTTGTCATAGATAGCTTCAATCAGTTTTAGAAATGTGCCACCTATACCTATACTCTTCAGCATTCTATTAGAAAAGGATGCTGGATCTTATCGAGTGCTTTTTCTGCATCTATTAGAGGAACTAGTACCTCTATTACTCAACCTTTTCCAAAATATAGAAAAAGAAGGAATACTACCCAACACATTCTATGACGCAAACATCACCTTGATCCCCAAACCAGGAAAAGACCCAACAAGAAAAGAAAATTATAGACCAGTATCAATAATGAATATTGATGCAAAAATATTCAACAAGATCCTAACAAACAGAATCCAGCAACACATCAAACAAATTATACACCATGACCAAGTGGGTTTTATCCCAGGCTCTCAAAGCTGGTTCAATATACATAAATCCATAAATATAATTCAGCACATAAACAAATTAAAAAACAAAGACCATATGATTCTCTCAATTGACGGAGAAAAAGCTTTTGGTAATATACAGCATCCCTTCATGATCAGAACACTTAAGAAAACTGGTATAGAAGCAATATTTCTTAAACTAATAGAGGCCATCTACAGCAAATCCACAGCCAATATCATATTGAATGGAGTTAAATTAAAATCATTTCCACTCAGATCAGGAACCAGGCAAGGTTACCCATTGTCTCCACTGCTCTTTAACATTATAATGGAAGTTTTAGTCATTGCAATTAGTGAAGAAAAGGCAATCAAGGGTATCCATATAGGGTCAGAAGAGATCAAACTTTCACTCTTTCACATGTCTTTCACAGATGATATGATTGTATATCCGGAAAACACCAGGGATTCTACTACAAAACTCTTAGAAGTGGTCAAGGAATACAGCAGTATCTCAGGTTACAAAATCAACACTTACCAATCTGTAGCCTTTATATATACCAACAATAGACAAGCTGAGAAAACAGTCAAGAACTCTATTCCGTTCACAGTAGTGCCTAAGAATATGAAATATTTGGGAGTTTACATAACAAAAGACATAAAAGATCTCTATAAAGAGAACTATGAAACTCTAAGAAAAGAAATAGCTAAAGATGTTAACAAATGGAAAAACATACCATGCTCATGGCTGGGAAGAATCAACATTATTAAAATGTCCATACTGCCCAAAGCAATATACGATTTTAATGCAATCCCAATTAAACCACCACTGTCATACTTTAAAGATCTCGAAAAAATAATTCTTCATTTTATATAGAATCAGAAAAAAAACCTCGAATAGCCAAGACATTACTCAGAAATAAAAACAAAGCAGCAAGAATCACGCTACCAGACTTTAGACTATACTATAAATCGATGATGGGATCAAAACAGCATGGTACTGGCACAAAGACAGAGAGGTAGATATATGGAACAGAATAGAGAACCAAGAGATGAACCCAGTTACTTACCATTATTTGACCTTTGACAAGCCAATTAAAAACATTCAGTGGGCAAAAGATTCCCTATTTAACAAATGGTGCTGGGTGAACTGATTGGTGACCTGTGTAAGACTGAAACTGGACCCACACCTTTCACCATTAACTAAGATAGACTCTCACTGAATAAAACATTTAAACTTAAGACATAAAAATATAAAAACACTGGAAGAAAGTGCATGGAAAACTCTTGAAGACATCGGCCTGGGCAAATATTTTATGCGGGCAATTGAAGCAGCATCAAAAATATACTACTTGGACCTGATCAAACTAAAAAGCTTCTGCACAGCCAAGAACACAGTAAGTAAAGCAAGCAGACAGCCCTCAGAATGGAAGAAATTATTTGCAATTTATGTCTCCGACAAAGGTTTAATAACCAGAATCCACAGAGAACTCCAAAGTATTAGCAAGAAAAGAACAAGTGATCCTATCTCAGGCTGGGCAAGGGACTTGAAGAGAATCTTCTCTGAAGTAGACAGGCACATGGTCTACAGACACATGAAAAAATGCTCATCATCCTTAAACATGAGATCAAAACTATTTTGAGATATCATCTAACTCCAGTAAGATTAGCCCACATCACAAAATCCCAAAACCAGAGATGTTGGCATGGACTTGGAGAAAAGGGAACACTTCTACACTGCGGGTGGGAATACAAACTAATACATTTCTTTTAGAAAGATGTTTGGAGAACACTTAGAGATCAAAAAATAGACTTGCCATTCGATTCTACAATTCCTCTACTAGGTATATATCCAGAAGACCAAAAATCACATTACAACAAAGATATATGTACCAGAATCTTTATTGCAGCCCAATTCATAATTGCTAAGTCATGGAAGAAACCCAAGTGGCCCCCGAACCATGAATGGATCAATAAATTGTGGTATATATACACCATGGAATATTATGCAGTCTTAAAGAAAGATGGAGACTTTACCTCTTACATGTTTACATGGATGGAGCTGGAACATATTCTTCTTAGCAAAGTATCTCAAGAATGGAAGAAAAAGTATCCAATGTACTCAGTCTTACTATGAAACCAATTTATAGCTTTCTTATAAAAGCTGTAACTCAATTATAGCCCAAGAAGAAGGGGAAAGGGGAGAGGGAGGGGAGGAGAGGGTGAAGGATGGGGGGGAGCGACAGTAATTGGCGGGACCACACCTACGATGCATTTTACAAGGGTACATGTGAAATTTGCTAGGTGTAGAATATAAATGTCTTAACACATTAACTAAAAAAATGCTGTGAAGGCTATTAACCAGTTTGATGAAAACATTTCAAATTGTATATAAAACCAGCACATTGTACCCCATGATCGCATTAATGTACACTGCTATGATTTAATTAAAAAATAATAATAAATAAATAAATGTTCAGGTTTAAAATGAAAAAAAAAAAAAAAAAAAAAAAACCCAATGCCCATGGCTGGCAATACAGGTTCTCAAGTCCACCCAGCTTCCAAAATTACCTTCCACAGTCTCTAAGTGCCTCTGTTCTATTTCCTATAAAACAGGAATTACAGTACTGCCAACCTCAAAGTTGTGAAAGTGTGATGAAAAACATATACTTTAAAACAGCAAATGCTCAACTGATGGGAAGGCCTTTAGGACAGCCCAGGTATTTGGTGATGAGGACCAAGGTGATTTGTTTTTCCAGATGCAGAAAGATGCAAGTCTAAAGGAACAATCCTAGAACTTAGTCAATAATTAAGATATGAGAATACTGGGAACAGAAAAAATACAACCTGCCTACCAAGCTTGAAGTATTAATGAAGAACTGGTTTGGAGAGAGGCAAACTGGTCACTTTAGACAATCTGAGTTTCCAGTAAAGTTCGTCAGCCTCATGGGCTGCTTGGAAAGCATGTCTTGGTTCAACGTAAGACCAGGAACCCCATGCTGAGTTCTGAAAGCCATGCAGACATATTAGACATGTGAGTGGCTCCAGGATGACCCAAACTCAGTGCCAATCAAAATGATAATACCTATTGTATTATCATTGTATTGTAATCTAAGACCAAGACATTTTGATAAGCTAATTTCTTCTGTTCAGAGGTAAATATAATTAATTATATTTATTAGGAAAAGCATTCATCTCTAAAACAAACAAACAAAAAACATACTAGGGTGTCCAATCTTCTTTTTCCCTGCCAGAAGAGTCATCTTAGACCACACAGTAAACACAAATACTAACAAAAGCTAATGAGCAAAAAAGCGGTCCATGCATACTTTTTGTGACATTTAACACCAAAGACAGGCAAAAAAGTCCTCACTTTTGGCTTGCTCAGCAAGCAGCCACAAAGCTGCAGACCAGACAGCCCTAATAAAAAGTTGGGGAGATGCTGAGGAGCAGGCTGGTCGTCCAGTGGTATCAAGTCTCCTTCACCATCTCCTCCCACCCCATTCTTCCAACCCTGACCTTGATACTGTGTATCTTTGGAGGCCACCTGCTAACACAAGCAGTGGCCAGCTCTTGCTTTCCACATCAGTTAAAACAAAGGGTCTGAACAAGCATAAACCTGTGCTCACTGCTTGAAGAACAAAAGTGTGCAGCTCTATCAAAGACAGGCATATTATAAAAAATACACTCATATAAAGCTCTTAGTGATAGTGCCTGTACTTCTAATCTTCAATGACATCAGCTTTCCTATCAGTCTCTCCTGATAGGGCCTATCTCATATTAATTCCAGGACATCTAAAACACCAAAACTGTCTCATCTTTCTTAATTCTGAATTATCACAGTGACAGGACAACTTCCAGAGAGTACTACATTCAAACACAACTTAGAGAAGAATTTCATAACAGATAAAAAACCTGAGCATTTTCATAATATACAAATTCATGCAACATGTATGTGACAAGGACTATAGCAACAAAGAAACCAACTAAATGTCAGCAAAATAGGAAGCGTCAGAAAAAGAAGATTTACCTTTTCTTTGTCTAGATGGATTCCACTGATTTCAAAATCAAACATAAACAGTTCAGCCACTCTCCTACAAATAAAATGAGCCCCAAGTTATAACAAATAATAAAAATTATTAACAAAAATCAATTTTGTCTTTAAATAAATCAACCCCTTTGACCCTTACAGTCAAAAGTTGTTTCAGTACATATACAATTTGTTTGTTTTAAATGAGGAACTTAATGTCCTAGAAGTCAGGCAAAACATTCAGCTGCCTAGAGATTATGATTAGCTTTTCATGTGTGAGCTTATTCCTCTATTCAGAGTACAAACCTGTGAAAACCACTATAATAATTACTTATTTATTTCAACTCCATCCAAATCCCAATAATTAAAAACATAAAACAGTTTTTCTACTTGGACAATTTTTCAAAGGCTTTCTGCATGAGATTTTCAGTTTTTCTTCCAACTAGTAGCGGCTATTTAGAACATTAAATTCGTTGATGCTGTGTCGGAAGCTGAACTTCTTGGCCAATCAGAATTGTTTTCTTTCTTTTTAATCCTACCTGATGCTTAGAACCAATTTCAAGTGCAACACTTTTTTTGGTCAACAATTTTTTTTTAAGGTACTTTTTTTTTTCTGGAGGTAAGTTAATCAAATATTTGATCTACTCTTTTGACTTTCCTTGACTTTTTAAAATGGATATATTTAACTTCCTGACTACTGTATCAAATGTACCTTGAATGAAGAGAACTTTTCTTATAAAATTCTGAAAATTCAGTAGACCACATTAATAATGATCTTCTTTTCTAATAAAGTATGTCATTGAACCGATATTGTTCTCATCATCTCCACCTCTTGTCTCTCTCCCTAAATAGTCAGCCTAAAAAATATAACACAATGGGCAAAGGAGTAGGGCCCCGGTCCCATATGCTGGAGGTGCTGCATTCAAACCCAGCCCTGGCCAAAAACTGCAAAAAAAAAAAAAAAAAGATAGCAGAGTTTGATAAATTGGGGCAGGGAATTTATAAGCTTATTATATTATACAATATAGGTTCATTGTGTAAGATAACTATGCTATAGAAATGTATGAAAAAAACCCAAACCATTAATGCTAGCAAAGATAACCACTATTAAAATTCTTATATTTCCTTCCCATCTATTTTCCATGTTATTATTACTCATGTAGAATAACTGGAATACAACTATATAGACTTTTGAATCTTGCTTTTTCTTGTACAGTTATATCAGACATTAAACATTTCATCTTATCTTTATTCTTCAAAAACTTGACTTTTGATGACTGTATTACGTTGTCATATGGACTACAAATGTTTTCATTTTTCCCACTCCCATAAACCATGATGTAATTAAAAAATATTTGTTACATGTATCTCTTTATCCTATTTCCCTAGGATAAATTTAAGTAGTTAAATTGATCATAAAATATGCACATTGATAGATACTACCAAATTGTCCCCCTTAAAGATTTATCAGTTTACATTTAACTATAAAGGATCCATTATCCCAAACAATTAACAACACAGCTCTTATTCTTTGTCAACTTATGGGCTCTCTGCTTTATTCTACCTTTCATTGATGGTGATACGTCCCATTTAGTGAGTGACTATGTATGACATGCCCAGTAGTGAGTAAAGTACCTGGCATGCATCATTTTATGTAAACCTCATAATAATCTTATGAAGTACTTTTCTGTCCCCCTTACTAAGGTTTGAAGAGCTATGAAGCCAATATCTGATCCATGCAGGGTAATTCTAGAACTGCACCTCCAGCCACTTCACACTTATTACAAGTGTTATTATACCCAAGACACAATAGCGTTAAGTTTAATGACCATCTGTTGCTATTCCTTATTTTTTTAAATAAACAGTTTCACAAAAATAATCCTTTGTCTATTTTTCTATGAGGGAGGAGTTTGCTTTCTTTCTTTTTTTTAAATATTTTGTAAGATCTCTTAACAAAGTAAATATATTAACCCTTTGTCATATAAGTAATAATATTTGTCACATTTGTGTATTCTAACTTTGAATGTGGGAGGGTTTTGGCATACCAAAGTCTGCAATTTTGATATGACCAGATCAATCTTTTCTTTTGTGATGTGACTTTGGCATCATGCCAAGAAAGACCTTCCACATCCAAGATTATCAATACTTTTGTGGTTTCTGTAAAAAAAAAAAAAATTAAATCTTTAATTAACCTTTTTTTTCCAAAATGGTTCTCCATTAGGCTATATTATCGTTTACTGAAAACCAACAAATATGAAATGACACTTCTGCCACAACTAAATACAGATACTTGTGGTGATGCTTGAAAATTTTCTATTATTTCAATAATCTAATTAATGATTCTGGCACAAGTATAATGTTATTAAATGCTTATTATCTAAGTTGCTTTTATTACTTACGTTAGAGTTTTCCTGCCTATTCTGGCATATTTATTCTCTATGACTTCATTTTAATTAGGAACTACAACAAAAAATCTTCTTTAGATATAGCATTTAATGGATAGCATTAAACCTAGACTGGCAGAGAATATTACTGATCTTTTTTCTTCTTTATCTAAGAATACAGCATTAGGTTCTCTACTCATTGCCTTCCTAAGTTTATTCCAAGGTATATTACAGCTTCCGTCATTCTGAAGGATTTCCCCTTCACTATAGGTTCTGGAGCATGCATTTGTTACACTCTTTGCATACATGAAAGCTCTTCATGGTTTTAGAAAACCCCAAGTTAAACAGATTTTTTTAACAGTGGGGTTTTTCAGAGACCCTAAACTACTAAAATTCTCCAAAGTTAATACATTGATATGTCTGATTTCCAAACTTATTGACCAATGAGACCCTTCTGAGAAAATGTTTTGAACACATCTCATGGAACAAGTATGTCAAAGACCGCATCTAATAATGAGTTATTAAATTTAAATAATTTCTTCTATACTTTAGCTCATTGGACAATACTTTTTTAAGCCTATGATTCTTTGTTTTAGTCGCTGTCTTATACTTTGCTATATAGAAGGTTCTAAAATATAGTTCTGAGTGCTAGCCAACAATCTTGATGATGTACAACTATTATTTCAATAAATATTACTTCAAATTCTTTTCTTCCAAGTTTCTTTTCCTTTCCAGACTATTGCTATTCTACTGAGCTTATTTTTCCCAATGCATTTATCATTTTATTATATTAAAATTTCTATTAGAGTTTTTAGTAACATCTAGCAATGTAGTATGTGTCTTCTTAGTACAAGTCCATTGCACCTAACACAGTCTGCTAGTCCTCTATAATTTTTTTTTTTTTTTTTTTTTTTGAGACAGAGCCTCAAGCTGTCGCCTTAGGTAGAGTGCTATGGGATCACAGCTCACAGCAACCTCCAACTCCTGGGCTTATGTGATTCTCTTGCCTCCACCTCCCAAGTAGCTGGGACTACAGGTGCCCGCCACAGTGCCCGGCTATTTCTTGGTTGCAACATCACTGTTGTTTGGTGGGCCCAGGCTAGATTCGAACCTGCCAGCTCAGGTGTATGTGGCTGGTGCCTTAGCTGCTTGAGCCACAGGCACCGAGCCAGTCCTCTGTAATTTTTAAACATAAACATGGAAATGTCAATCTTTAGTAAAATTAGATCATGAATAATCTTATTTTCAACGTTTTTCATTGTTGTCAGTATCTAAGTATAAATCTAGCACAATTAATAGGCATTCAACTTTTCTTTGTTAATGAAAGAAATATAATGCCCAAGCTTAAAATCACAATGAAAGAAACTACTCTGATGACACAGTTAGCTTTGTTAGTCTCCTGAGCATCAGGATTAAGGAAGTGAAATGAGACAAGGTACCTGCATACCTGCCAGTCAGATGAAAACAACCTCTCAAAAACTCAGTCTCATGGTGCTACTCATACAGTACTGTAATCACGTATTAGATTAATAGCAAGAATTGGTTAACTGGTCCCTGGAGAACAGGGCTTCACTTGGGGTCACAAGCCCCATATGGAAACAGAAAAGGAGGAGGTGGCAGGAGGGAGAATCAACTTGTCAAAAGAAGTATCCCACAAATAAAAAATAAATAAGAACAAACAGGTTAGAAAAAAAAAATCTCAATGTTATGATATGAATATTATAGGTACCTTAATGACAAATCCTACTACACTTATTTTATAAATAAATTAATTCAGCAAAGGAAGGAATGAGCTATCCAAGGTCCAAATCAAATATTCTTACATCCTGACTTTGAAATTAGGACCTTTCAATTCAGATTAATAAACGTAATTTAATGAACCAAAGCAAACCATTATAAGGATTTCAACATCCACTCAGGAAATAAAATCAATTTGCTTATATCTTCTGATGATATTGATTATGGAACTTTCAACATACAGCTAAGTGTAATTACCATCTACTTACAGGCGCTCCCTCCTTGATTAAGTATATATCACAAGCCATGAATGTAGAGTTGCTGATAATGTGGCAGTGAACAAAACAGACCAAGCCCCTGACCTCAAGAAGGTACCGAGATGATAAACAAATTAACAAACACGGAATATATAGTTGGAAGTGATTAGACCTATAAAGGAAATAGATCAGGGTAAGAGGATAGAGTGTGACCTCTCACAGGGGAGATGCCATTTGAGTGGGCTCCTAGAGAAAGTGCAAGGGTCATGGAGATACCAGGGGAAGAATATTCCAGACAGGGCTTCCAAGTGCAGAAGCCTGGAGGACGAGTCATCTCCCAGCTATAGCTCTAAAGTCACAGTCACAACCAATGCAAAAAAGTGAGTGAGTACCTGGTTTCTGGATCAAGAGAATCCACAAGTTTTTTATCAGCTAGTAATTTTTGCAAACTTTGATATAATTCCACATTTGTGTTCAACCTAGAAAAATTATAAATGAAAAAAATTAAATGATTTCCTAATACCTAATTTTTAATTTTACAACCCCCTGAAATGGTGTCAAATTACAGCATACATATTCCCAAAGGCCAAAAATTAAAGTAGTTTTTTGGTTCTTCATTTGGACCAAGAATAGCACTATCATTCTCAGAAACTGAACTATTCCGAGAGGGAAAGGCAGCGTGTTTATCAAAGCGTCCAGATATCAACTGTTTTGGAAGGTGAATAGATAAATTTAAACTTGCAGACACCAGTGGGGGCAGGAAGAGCATACAAGAAAGAGGGGAGAGGAGAGATGTAGTCACTGATGATCTAACTGATAACCAGTTGCCATTAGCAATCTGCCAGTGGCTATTTGTACTTTTTGAATAAAAGAAAAGAATGATAGAAAGGATAAGCAAACATAAGGATTTTCCAGTCCTACACTGAATACCCCAGCACACGAGCTACATGCAGATGAGCAAACATAAGGATTTTCCAGTCCCAGACTGATATCCCAGCATAGGGGCTGCCTGTGCTAATGTAGTGAGAGTGGCAGGTCCACACTATCAAGGAGAGCTCAGGACACAGGCTTTGGAACCACACACCTGGGATGCAAGACTGAACCACTACTGCCTCCAGGATCCTGGGCAAGTGATTCAGACTTTAGGTTGTCCTGAGGATTAAATGAGCCACAATAACTGGTCAGCGGTGGTGCTGGCCTGACCTTAGCCAAAGGTGGGGAGCACAGGGACCACAGCTGAGCACTACTGACCCCAGCCAGACCCATGGTACCCCAGAAGGCACCTAATCCTTTCTCCTAAGACACCAAAAGACCCTGGAACTCAGAGCCAGTGAGTTGTGTTTCGATACAATCTGTCCTCTACCTGGTAGACCCTCAGGGAGGAATAAGGTGATGAGAACTATTCACCAGTTCCTCCCACTCAGGAACTCAAGAATGGTCCAATTTCCTAGTCAGTTCACAATTAAACACCTAAAGTTTTATATAAATCAAAGGGTTTCTGTTGCCACTGTTCTCAGGGGCCTTCTAGAACACCAAGGAACTGAGGCAGTCACTGAGAAGGGCCAGACTCCCAGGCATAGAATCCAGAATCCAGAGGGAAAGTCAGCATGGGTGCCTGCCTCCTCCTGGCCTGCTCAACCACAAGCCTCTCCATGGCAGAGCAGCAGCAGCTTCAGTGCAAGCAAATCTCCCACCGTGTTTTATGCTGGAAGACTCTGACATACAGCCTATACTTAAGTTTACATTTGGCATTAATTCTCAACAACTGCTCCTAACTTTAGGCTTTTTCCCCACTACTAATGGAAAATGAAAAAATTCTACATATGTTGTATCTAAAATCACCCTGACTTTTCAAACATCAACTAAACAAGTTAGTTGATTTCACTAACTTGTGGAACTGATTCCACTAGACTAAAGAAAAAAATGAGTCACAGTGCTTAGAGAAAAGGGCAAAACTCCCAGAAAAATTACACATCCTTGTTTAGGATCTTACTATCCATAGACTGAAATGCTCTCCCACAGTGAAGAGAAGGTCCTAGACACACACCTCCAACACCACATCACTACCAATCACAGTGCCTGACACCACATCACTACCAACCAATCACAGTGCCTGACACATCACTACCAATCACAGTGCCTGACACCACACCACTACCAACAAATCCCAGTGCCTGACACCACATCACTACCAACCACAGTACCCAACACCCCATCACTACAAATCCCAGTGCCTGACACCATGTCACTACCAACCACAGTGCCCTCCTGTCTTCCCACAAAATGAAGAGTGCTCATCCATTAGACCAGACTGGATCCACTCTGACTCCCTTCTTGGGGCCTTCCCCTAGAGGCAAAGTTCTTTCTCCCAAAGAGACCCTTGGTTCAGTACCCAGAAAAGAGGTAGGTGCACATCTTATATGTTCCAGTAGCAGCTAGAAGATCCCGCACATCTTCCAGAAAGCCTCATCTAAAGCCCACCACCCACCTCCTCCAATGACTTCTGTTATAGGAATAGTCTTGCTGGGCCCTTTCCGTGCCAGGTGAGCCTGGGTTCTCCCCAGCTCTCCATACCACCTGGCATCATGCCACGCACCTGAGTAGTTTGGAACATAGCGCTGCCCTCCATGAAGTTATTTTAACAAGCATTATAGAGTTCTCATAAATGGCTTGAAAACATTTACATTTACCTCAAAATCACTTTAAATTAATTCACTCCATCACAGCCTCTGCCAGCAGCCTGCCTTGGCCCTCCTACAGGGTTCTATGGTCTCCCCAGACTCCCTTAATCCTAACTCCACAGTGACTACAAGGCACTACGCACATACCACTCTGGCTTCTTGCCCTGTGGCCTGCAGCCATCAATGTAAAAGCAATTTAATAGAGAGATAATCTACTTACTTCAACTTGCCACAAAGATATGAAAAAAACCCTCATTCAAAGTAAAACAATGATGACATAATAAGGGTACTAGATGTTTGCTAGGTGCCTGACACTGCATGATCTCTTTATATTATCCTCAAACCAGCCCTAAGAGGCAGAGTTAACTTGATTCCCCCATTTACCCAGCCTGCCCACCAGCACTCCCTCTGCTCATACACCACCTCCCACCTCGCTGGGTGGGGCAAGTGCTAGGGACAAAACTGCCACAGCACAAGTCCCTGAAACCCTGTCACCCAACACAAGAACAAGAGCGGGAACAGCACATACTTCTCTACCACAGCGCCAATACTTCTACAGGCTTCTTCTGCCGCGTCTCTGAATGCAGGCTCAGGGTGAGCAATTTTCACAAAATCAGCCTAGTAAAGGGAAAGACAAAACCAAAAGGGAATTTGATGGAAAGTTTTCTTACAGGATCTGAGGGTGAAAATGAAAACCTGTGTTTTAAAATGCACCATTTGGCTTGACCATGCATTTCCATTACTGAATTTTTCCTAAACGAGAAAGGCAAAGCAACTTCTTTCTGAACATTTATTGATTCTGTTACTCCTTAAAACCAAGTTTGTCTCATTCCAAAGAAAATATTGTTACTAACTTTACTTTAGAAAAGTCCTTCTCCTTCAAATATGAACAACTAAGCATATTCAGTTCAAAACAGCAAACACTGGTTTCAAATATTCTAAAACTTCTAAAATTTTTTGCAATATGGATCTCACATGTTAATTTAACCTGGCTCCAGAGAACAACTCTTTGAGCAGTGATTTTTAACTGGTATGCTGTGAGAGGATCTTAGGTGTGCGTGAAAGTTTTTAAACATCATTAATTAAATTCTTTTCTTTTTTTTTTTCTCTTTTTTGGACAGAGTCTCACTTTGTGTCCCTTGGTAGAGTGTTGTGGCGTCATAGCTCACAGCAACCTCAAACTCTTGGGCACAAGCAATTCTCTTGCCTCAGACTCACAAGTAGCTGGGACCACAGGCACCTGCCACAATGTCCGGCTATTTTTAGAGACGGGGTCTTGCTCTTGTTCAGGCTGGTCTTGAATTCCTGAGCTCGGCCTCCCAAAATGTTAGGATTACAGGCATTAGCTACCTCTCCTGGCCCAATAAAATTATTTTCTAAAGATGTTCAAAGCACAGTCAGTATATTCTTTTTTTAACTTTTTTTTTTAATTAACATAATTTAAGTGTGCCATGGAAGTTTAACTATAGGTTCAAATATGCCACGAGATAAAAAAGGTTGAAAAACACTGTCTTAAATGTATTTTTAAAAATTGACACATAAGTTTTAAAACTTATTCAACCACATTCTAGACTTTGTGCGGAAAACAAAAGCCCATTCTCTTTTTAGTCCTTTAATAAAGTATGAATTCACAGACCCCAGATAACATGTTACAAGACTACTACTGCTGCTACTACATTAACCACCACAATTAAACCGGGCACGATCCTCCTGCTTCAGCCTCCCAAGTAGCTGGAACTACAGATACCTGCCAAAGTGACCAGCTAATGTTTCTATTTTTAGTAGAGATGAGGTCTTGCTCTTGCTCAGGCTGGTCTGAAACTCCTGAGCTCAAGCCACACAAAGTGCTAAGACTATAAGGGGAGCAAGTATGCCCGGCCAAAACTTTGTTTTTAATCAGAAAAAAAAATTCCAGAAAAGATTTATAAATACTGGCTGCATTCTTCTTATGAAAATACAGGAATTTTGGCTCAGCGCCCGTAGCTCAGTGGTTAAAAAGCCGGCCACGTGCACTGGGCTGGTGGGTTCGAACCCAGCCTGGGCCTGCAGAACAATAACAACTACAACAACAATAACAAAATAGCTGGGTATTGTGGCGGGCACCTGTAGTCCCAGCTTCTTGGGAGGCTGAGGCAAGAGACTCGCTTAAGTCCAAGAGTTTGAAGTTGCTGTGAGCTATGATGCCACAGCACTTTACTGAGGGCAACATAGTGAGACACTGTCTCAATAAAAAAAAAAAAAAAGAGGAATTTTGCTATAAATGTACACACAAAAAGGTTCCACTAAAATTTTAGTAGTTGTCATAAAGAACCTTCATCAAATAATCTTTTCTATATTAGTAATAACCCTTACATGTTACATATGCATTAAATATATAAATTGAAATACAAGTTCTAAATACCACCTATCCTGTACATGTTTCCCATTCCTAATGACATAATTCACCATAACAAATTCTTCCCAACAGATATAGTTTTCAGACATTTTTAACCTTATACTCTAACCTTTATCTTAAATAACAAAGGAAAACATCACTTTGATTGCAGTTGCTTGAAGGAGAAGTTGTTTCAAGTTTTAAACAAAAATTCTTACCAAGTCAGCCACTTTGCACAAGGAATCTGAGAGCTCATCAAAAATTAGTACAGTCTGGGGCCCAGGAGGGGTAGAACACGCGCGTTCCACAAGCAATTCTGTCTTTCTCAAGGCTTTTTCTTGTGCAATCTGAAATCCTTCTGGAGCACTGAGCTCAGGAACTCCAAAAAGACCCTTAAAACCAAAGAACAGCTCCAGTTTATAACCAAAATTATGAATTCTTTTGCATTAACTAGAAATACTTTTTTCATAAAGAAAATCTTGGTATTGTTGCATCATGTAATTACACTTGTCACTATAGATACCACTTTCACATTCCCCATATCACTCCACATAAACTAGACTAAAAATTCTTTAAGAACATAATTTTTTCTTAAATTTTTAATTATTTTCTAAAAAGCATAAACTGAATGATATGAATTCAAAATCCAGCTCTGTTAGTACTACAGAATCTAACTCAGAGTGGTTGGGAAGGTTAAATGAGATAATACATATTTTAAAAAATTGTACTAGTCCCTGGCATATAGAAAGCTTTTTTTTTTTTTTTTTTTTTTTTGAGACTCCGTCTTTATTTATTTTCTTTTTTTTTTTGAGAGTCTCACTCTGTAGCCCTGAGTAGAGTGCTGTGGCATAACTCCCAGCAACCTCAAATTCTTAAGCTCAAATGATCCTCCTGCCTCAGCCTCCCAAGTAGCTGGGACTACAGGCACTCCCCACAATGCCTGGCTAGTTTTTCTGTTTTTGGTGAAACAAGGTCTTGCTCCTGCTCAATCTGATCTTGAACTCCTAAATTCAAGTAATCCACCCGCCTCAGCCTCCCAAAGTTCTAGGCTTACAGGCATGAGCCACCATACCTGACACATATAAAGCATTTAAAAAACATTAGCTATAACATTTATTAGTTTGTAAACCTGGCCAATTCATTTCTCCTCCTAGGCCTCAATTTTTTCATCAGGTACAATGATAATGGCAATATTTATCTCAAAGCACAAACAGAGGTTCTAAGTTAGAAAGTACACATCAAGTACTAAGGACAATGTCTGATACACAGCAAGATCTCAGTACATAGCACCAATTATGCTACAACTATGAAATATGGAGGATGAGTAGATTATGAAGTACACAGAAATTCCAGAAAAATTTAATCAATGAATGAAACAAATGAATGGAGCTTATGCTAAACTTTTTAAATTAACTTTGTAGGTGCTTCATGTGCAGATTTTTGGAAACTCCAACAGGTAAACCATCAGGGGTGATAAAGCCCACTATTTCTATAAAGAGGGATGCATGAAGTTAAGCTGTTAGCCTCTCTTCAAAATATATTAGAAGATGAAGAAAGTAAATGAAAAACAGTTGGGAATAGAGCAGAATCAAGACCAAAAATAAATTTAACATTTACATTGATTTGATTCAAACACAGACCATTTCCACTTCCCAATATAACCTCCCCATTCTGCTCTTTGTAATGCTCAGGGTAATGCTAAAAAAACAAACTTTTTTTTAAATGGTAAAAGCCAATTCACAAATTTTAAAATCTGTTATAAGGACCTACAATCACCATGCACAAAAGAAAAAGTTAATAAAGCTGAAATTAGTTACACTTCATTGACCCAAGTACCTATAAGTAGTTCTCCTTCTCACACCAAGAATGTCAATACTAACATAGCATACCCTCACATAACTAGCATAGCAATTTCATACCACAAGTTTTTAAAATAAACAAAGGTAAAGACAGACAAAATAAGAAATACACCCTCAAGCTCACGACAACCATAACCTAGACTCTTTTTAAAAGAAAGCCAATGATATAGTGAAGAGATTTTAAAAAGCAAAAAGGAACCCTTAACCTAAAATGAACATCTACAAATGCCAAGTAGAACAGGCATCAGATAAGTCTTTTTCAAGTTTGCCTTCTTTTCATCCTTCTTTCCTTCCTTCATTCTATAATTACTGACGGCTTACTGAATCCCAGACACCATGCTAAGCAGGGTGGGCACAGAAATAAGTAACCAAAGAATTCAATCTAACCACTTCCTGGGGTAAGAAATCAAAGTGACCAACTCCATTGCACTATAGGAAATCAGACTCATCTCAACAGTATTCTGAGTTTTAAAAGTAAACAAGAGGCATTGGCATATCCCTGTAATCCTAGCTCTCTGGGAGGCCTGAGGCCAGTGGATTGCTGGAGTTTAGGAGCTGGAGACCAGCCTGACCAAAAGTGAGATACCGTATCTACTAATAATAGGGAAAAAGTAGCTGGGCGTTGTGGCAGGCACCTATAGTCCCAGCTACTTAGGAGGCTGAGGCAAGAGAATCGCTTGAGCCCGAGATTTTGAGGTTGCTGTGAGGTAAGGCAACCTACCCCGGGCTCTACCCGGGACTACAGAGACTCTATTCCGCCCCGCCCCCCCTTCCACCCCCAAAAAAGGGAGAAAGGAAGGAAACAGAGGTTCGGAGGGAAGGGGGAGAGATGGAGAAAGAGAAAGAAAGGGAGGGAGGGAGGCAGGCAGGCAAGAAAACTCAAGCTTTAAAATAATAAAGTAATAAGTGCTAAAATTTCAGGCATCAAAGAAATTATTATCACACGACTGAAGTCAAGTCTGTCCTTGCAAAGACAACTTGACAGTGAATGTGAATGCACAGGGCTAGGCGTCTAATGGTATTAGCGTAGGGCAGGAGCAAAAGCGAACTTTAGCGGGGGCGGGGCTAAACGTAGAAAAAGAGTGGCCCAGCAGAACTAATTCACCGCCACCACGAACTACTTTAAATTCCTCTGGAGCGAGGGGTTCACATTACGTAGGTCCTGACCCCAAACTTTGGGGGGCACACAACCAAAGGCCGCCCGTCCAGCCCCCTTTAAACCCAGCCCCTCAATGAGGTAAAGAGCACGGACACGAAAACGTGCGAACAACCCAAGGCATAAGGTGGGTTTGCAGCCCGGCTCCTGCCAGTCTCAAACGACCCAGCTGGCATTAGAATTGTAGGACAGGGATGTCCCGCTTAGTTCCTCGGAACAAGGTGAGTTCCCTTCCGCGCCGCTCACCTGGCGCTCGTCGAACAGGTCCAAGCGGCGGCCCTGGGGCTTGACGTTGAAGGCAGCGCCCACTGGGGACCACCTGGTGCTGACCTTTCGGGCCTGAATCCCGGCTCTGAGGCTACTCTGGCCCGCTCGCCCCGGCCGCAGAGCCGCTACTCCGGCTCCAAGGCCTCCTAGCCTTGGGGAACAGAGCATTGCTTCCCGTGAGCAGCACCTTCCTCCACCGCTAGACCCCTGCCCCCGCACCGGAGCCCAGTGGGAAAAGAACGCTCTTCGCGTTTCCAAGGCAGCGGCCACGCTGCGCCACGTGACGCCGTGCTCTTCCGGGTCGGAGCGCGCGGCCCTCAGGACGGGGGCACGTCGACGTCCTGAGGGCAAGAGTGTCACCATGCCTCCTTCTCGGCAGCCATTGCGGTGTAACGCCCCCGTGTGTCCGGAGTCAGGAACGACCAGGGTTTGCCCTTCCCTCCCATGTGGCTGGACCTGCGTAGGCAAAGCCTCGGGATCAGTTCAGTTCCTGCTGGAGCAGGCAGTGGACATAGATTCCCCGCTCAGTGTCTCCTCCGACGCAACCTAGTGATCGAGCCTGGGGGAGGATCCGTACCGTTGACGCCGCAGTCGAGTCAGTTTGTCCAGTCGTCCTCCTCTGGAAAAGATGGGTTAAATTATCATACTGAATGACTGGGCATCACAGTTATGGTTGTGTGCAACTGAGTGAAGGGGATCGCAGCCCAAACCTTGCTAACATCAACGTCCTTGTCCGAAAGGAATTTGTAAAAGGTGCTTTGTCGCCTTACGAGTGTGTGTAGTATGAAAGGAAAGGGCTTTATTAAGTAAGGTGTTCTTACTTAGGCTTCCTGGGGTAGAGTTGCAGGAAAGGAACCTGAGGTTGCTGAATCGACTCACGTTTTCCTAGGACAAACTCAGGGCTGCCCCCAGAGAACTGCCTCCCCGGCCTCGGTTATCTGGGTAGCTGAATGGGGAATCCACATGGGACCGGAGAACTGGCAAGGGCAGCCGGGTGGGCTGGAGGAGATCAAGAAGAAGACTCAGGAAAGTAGGCAGGAGGGAGATCTTGCTACTGCAGCCTTCTACTGAGGCAGTGTCTCTGCCTCAGCCTTCTTTATGTGGGAACTAGGTACCGGATGGTTCCTGTAAACCTGTGTCTGAACGTGGAGGGTGTTGGGGGCTGTGGTGGTCTGTGAACTAATGAAAGGGTGATTCTTTTACCTTGGGAATTAGAGGTGGGACTTGTGCAAAGGAACAAGAACTCAAGCCACCCTCTTATTCCATGGCAAACTAGTACATTTACATTTTTTACTTTTTATTTATGTATTTATTTATTTTTGAGACAGAGCCTCACTTTGTTGCCCTTGGTAGAGTGCTGTGATGTCATAGCTCACAGCAACCTCAAATTCTTGGGCTCAAGCTATTCTCTTACCTCAGCCTCCAGAGTAGCTGAGACCACAGGTAGCCCCCACAACACTTGGCTATTTTTAGAGATGAGGCCTCTGGCTCAGGCTGGTCTCAAATTCCTGAGCTCAGGCAATCCTCCCACCTTGGCCTCCCAGAGTGCTGAGATTTCAGGCAATTACATTTTTTAATGTGTTTTATTTGAAGTCTCTTCAGAGCTTTACCTCAGCCTGAATGTTAGTCCTAGGGTAACGCTCTGCTCATTTCAACATTGCCTGTAGGATTTGAGCAGTCCAGGAAACGTCTCTAAAATTCTATTTTTAAATGGAGTTTGAAAAACAGAAACCTAAAAATAAAACTACCATAGGAACCAGCGCTCCTGCTTCTGGATATTTATCCAAAGGACAAGAAATCAGGATACCAAAGAGATACTTGCACCACACTCCCACGTTTATTCCCATACTATTCACAATAGCCCATGTACAGAATTAACCTAAGCATCCATCAACAGATTAATAGATAAAGAAATGTGTATCTATGCAATGGAATACTACTCAGCCATAAAAAGGACATCCTGTCATTTGGAACAGCATGGATGAACCTTGAGAACATTATGTTAAATGAAGTAAGCCAGGCACAGACAGATAATACTGTACATTCTCACTTATATATCAAGAGCTAAAACAAACAAATAAACTGTGCTCCTAAAAGTAGAGAGTAGAATTGTAGGGGCTAGAAACAGGGAGGTTTGGGAGAGATTGATTAATGGGTACAAAATTACAGTTAAATATGAGGAATAGGGTGGCAACCTGTGGTTCAGTGGGTAGGGCACCGGCCCCATATATCAAGGGTGGCAGTTTCAAGCCCAGCCCCAGCCAAACTGCAATAAATATGAGGAATAAATTCTAGTGTTGAGTAGTAGGACAGGGTGATTTACTTAACACCAATGTATTACATATTTCAAAATTAGCTAGAAAAGAGGACTTGAAATATTCCCAACACATAGAGATGATAAATGTTTGAGGTGACAGATAAGCTAATTATCTGTCAGACACACTGATTTGATCATTACATGTTATACACATGTATCAAAATGTCACTCCATATCTCATACATTATGTACAATTATTCCAAGTCTACTAAAAATAAAAGGAACAAAAAGAAAAAATGTAGGTTTTTTGTTTTTTTTTTTTTTTTTTTTTCACTTTAGCCTGCTAGGGGGAAAAAGCCCAATGGATATGATGAGATATCTTAGTTAACACAAGTAGCACAGTTTTCCTATAGAATTCTTTAAAACTTAACTACAAATTCTATATTGCATTGCACTTGGTAACTTGTGATTCCATTTTCTACTCTTTTTAAAAAATCAAAGATTTAAACTTATTTAAAGCCCCCAAGTCTCTGACTCCATGTTGTTTACTGTTGCTGTTGAACTCTCAGGGGACCCATGTCTCCTCACCACAGCCACCCCTCACTGCAGACCTAGCACCTGCATAGCAAGCAGCCCCTAACAAAGAGATGGCAAATGGGTCATGTAGGAAAGAAAAACTCTTCAATATATTTCACAAACATGCTTATTTTATTATCTTTTTGTAACAAGGAGTTTCAATTCTGAGAAGCTTGCTTTAGCCCAGAGCAGATTGTATATATTAACTTCACACAATGCAAACATTTACACATAAAACCTCTCTCAGTGAAGGACAACCAGTGCTCAGTATATAGGATATCTGTGTCTCAGAGAGCTTGGCATAATTAGACTGCTTAAAAACTAAATTCTAGCCGGGCGCAGTGGCTCATGCCTATAATCCTAGCACTCTGGGAGGCTGAAGTGGGTGCTTGCACTCAGGAGTTCAGGACCAGCCTGAGCAAGAGCGAGATTCCATCTCTAAAAATAGTCAGGCATTGTGGTGGGCACCTGTAGTCCCACTCCGTATCTCATACAGAGAGAGTACTTGGGAGGCTGAGGCAAGAGAATCACTTGAGCCCAAGAGTTTGAGATTGCTGGGAGCTATGATGCCATAGCACTACTGAGGGCAACAAAGTGAGACTCTGGCTCAAAAAACAAACCAAAAGAAAAAAAACTGCATTCCAGATTCAGACAGCCAATGAAGTCCCTTAAGATGTGTTTTATGTCTCATCTTCTATATTTACCCTGCAGAAAGAATTTTACAAAAACTTGTTTCCTATGTCCTAGTTATAGATTTTGTGTGTGTGTGTTTTTATTATGCCTGTGACAGCCTATATAGTTTTGTTCCTCACAGAAGGGAGCACACATATTCCCTTAGTAGTTTTCCCTGGGGGTGGTGTGGGAGAACCACCTGGATTGCTTCAATTCAGTAAAGTCAAAGAAAAAGGGCACTCTGGCTCAATAAATAGAAGGGTAAGTCATTCTGTGAGTGCAAGGCAAGAAGCAGGGTGCAGATTTCAGGGGGGCTCCCTCTATCTGGGGATCAGGCCTGAGAGTGACACCTCCATGAATTTTGTGCCTCATGGGCCTCACTTGCTTTACCCCATCCTGGTTATGTTCCATAGGAAATATAAACTAAGGAAAGCAAATGAATACTTACAAACAGACATTATTTCTATTTCTATAGATGTCCAACATTTTCCATGACCACCAAGTTATTTTTAAATATTGTATCTACAGTAGTGATGCCCGCTTATAGTGATAATCAGAAAAATCCCACATTCCTGGGGAACCAAGTCTGTGTTAACTTGGTTGGTGTATGGATAGAATGACTATAATCCTGTGTCTGTGGGGACAATTCCACTTCAAGAGGCACATTTGGCCAGACCACACATCCCAGGTAATGGTTTAGAAAATGCTGTAACTTAAATGCATACTGAGCCTGAGCCTTGTACTTCTCCATTTGTTGCCCACAAGTGTTACCCTAGGGATTAGAAACTAACACAAGCCCCACAAGGTGAGTGATGATCAATATGTATGTGAATAATAAACTATCACCATTTGGTACCCAGGCGCCAGGTAAAGAATCAATCTAACGAAGCAGGTGGATTGCTTGAGCTAGAAAATTTGACCCAGCCTGAGCAAGAGCAAGACCCTGCCTCTGCCAAAAATAGAAAAACTAGCTGGATAGTAGGTAGTGCCTGTAGTCCCAGCTATGCAGGAGTCTGAGGCAAGAGGCTCAAGCCCAGGAGTTTGAGGTCGCTGTGAGCTATGACTTCAGAGGCATTCTAACCCACAGAGTGAGACTCTGTCTCAGGGGGAAAAAAAAAAACAAAACAGAATCCATCTGAAACATCACCCAACCAAATAGCGACATTTTTGGTTTGGGGAGCCAGCCTTTGTGGTAAAATATTATGAAAAACTAGAAAATTATGGCAAGAATAATTCTTGACTCTTTTAAACTCAGAGGATACCAATAGTCTTTATTTGCTTAGGCAAATTTTATGAATACATATGCTTTAAATTTTTAGCATAGAAAAGTGTATCAAGTTATTTAAGCATGCGTAATTAGTTGCAACATTTTAGAGGAGATTTGGGAACCACACAAAATTACTTAGCTCAGCCACTATTGCGTGACAGGAGATTGGGGCATAGGAAGGCTTGATAGCTCACCCAATTCAAATTCCTTTGTCTTGGTTAAAACAAGAACCCATATACTTCAATTCTTAGTATAGGGCTTCTTTCACTATAATCCTACAGCCTCTATCTCATGGGCCACATAAGATTCTTTTAGATGAAAACAGTAGTAACAACAACTGTGCATCGGACTGATTTAAGCAAACAAAGAGAATGTGTTGACTCACACAACAAAATAGCCCAGAATAGCTGTGTCTTGAGGTGCAGCTGGATTTAGGGGAATTAGGGCTGGGTTATCTCCAGCTCTGTTTACCTCACCTCTATTCTGAGGCTCTATAGATGGGATGGCTGCCAGCCTCTTCTGGCCTTTATCCTCCAGTTCTAAATTCAAGAGAAAAAAACATGCCTTTTTTTAACAGATCCACCATGGTGGTGGACTGCATCTCATTGGTCTGATTGGATCAAGTGCCATCTTGAAAAAGTCACATAAGCAGATGCTATTATGATTAGCCTGGACTGAATCCCATGTCCACCCCAGACTGCAGACCCCACCCCATCTGAAAGACTTGGCCTGAGAGTGGACATTAGGATGCTTTTATGAGAAGAAGGGGAAATAGTTGGTACCTGTCCAAACAAGAAGTGCCCCCTATGGGCCTGAAGGGAAAAGGTCCCCTTTTAACCTACTCTCTTAGCAAATCCATCCCTATCCTACACGTCTAACTCTGTTTAGTGTGTGAACTAAAATAAAATCTTAAAGCTCCCCCCACCACTGGCTGACTGAATGGACCCTCTCTTGGCCAAGGGGAGACCCTAAAACTAAATTGCTAGCCCTGAGAAAGGAAGTCAGACACTCTTCATCATGCCCCTTCCTTCTTAGAGACATCTCATTCAGAGGCCTAAGACTGTGCAAGACAAACCTGCAGGTCTTCAATTTACACAAGAAAAATCCGGTGGCTTGTCCCTAATTAACAGACCCTTATCTCCAGCATTCCCTCCTACTGACTGCTAGTTTTTTAGACAAAAACCTAACTCTTTCAACTAGTTGTCAAGTAAAAAACCCTTAAACCCACCTGTGACTTGGTGAAGTGTCCTGCCTTTTCAGGCAAAACCAATGTATTCCTTCCATGTATTGATTTATGATTTTGCCGGTAATTCCTGTCTCCCTAAAGTATATAAAACCAAACTATAACCCAACCATGGCAAGCCCACTTGCTCGAGGCTTCTTGGGTGTGGTGCTTGGTCATGGTCCTCAAATTCAGCTCTTAATAAACCACTTTAAATTATTTCACAGAGTTTGGGTTTCTTTTCCACTGACGGTTGTCTCTGTCCGGAACAGTTTTTGTTTTTTTTTTCCTTGCATAACTCATTTAAAAGTTTTAGAAGGTAAATAGTGAAAAGAAATACAATGGAATGTCTTTCTTGCTGAGTTTTAGACTTGCCTGGGACCTGACATTTCTTTTTTCCTTCCTACTTCTCCCTTTTCAGATGGAACTGTCTGTTCCACACCTGGCCTACAATCATATTTTGGAAGAAGATAACTTCCAAAGAGAAGAGGGGATTTTGTCACAGGTTGAATTACACAATAAGTCTCACCTATAACTGATTTAAATGACTTAGATCAATGATTTTTCAACCAGTGTGCCATGGCACACTGGTGTGCTGGGAAAATTTTTTAAAGATCATTAATTAAATTATTTTCAAAAGAAGTTCAAAGCACAGTAATGTATATTCTTTTTCTGACTTTTTTTTTTTTTAAATCAATATGACTTAAGTGTGCCATGGAAGTTAAACTATAGGTGAGATAAAAAAGGTTGAAAAACACTGACTTAGATAATGGGTCTTGGGACTTTGAGATGATGAGAGTTGGATGAGATTTGGGACTTAGACTTGATGCTGAAATGATTACGATGTTTGGGGCCATTGGAATGGGGTAAATGTGTTTTGCCATGGGAAGGAAATCAACTTTGGGAGGGCGACAGTTATGGGTTGAATTATGTTCCCCAAATCATAAGTTTCTAGCACATGGTACCTGTAAACGTGACCTAATTTGAAAATAGAATATTTGCAGATATAATCAGATCCAAATGGATCATACTGGATTAGGGCTGGCCCTAAACCAATTTGATTGGTATCCTTGTAAAAAGAGGGAAATCTGTACACTGGCAGATGCAGAAGGAAGACAGCCAGGTGAAGACAGAAGCAGAGATCACAATGATGCTGCCACAAGCCACAGGCTGCCACGGGGGACCGGAAGCTGGCAGTGTCAAGGAAGGACGGTCCTTAGAAGCCTCAGAGACAGCATGGCGCTGCCAACATGTTGCTCTCAAACTTCTAGCCTCCAGAAGTGTGAGGGAGTAAAATTCTGTTGTTTAAAGCCACTCGGTTTGCGTACTTTTGTCATGACAAGCCCTGAAAATGCAGACAGATTCAAGTCTGGTAAATTGTTACCAAACGTTATTTGTTGTTTTGAATGGCAATTAAAACCTAAATTAGAAGATTAAGAAAGTGTCTACAGCTTTGTAGATTGTTACAGTGTCAGCGGCTTCAAGCAAAACTAAATGGAAAAAACATTTTCCTTTTCTTTCTCCCTAATGTCCTCCTAAATGTAGATGGGCAATAAATCTAATATGGCCCCTTAGAGCACTAAAATGAAATCAAAACACTCTTTCCACAAGAAACATATATGCAAAGCATTGTTAAATGATGGGAATGATGGGAACTATGAAATACATTATAATAAACAATGCAACTATTTTAAAATTCACTCTTGAAAAGATAGTAAGTTACATAGAAACTGTCTTAGGAATAACTTTTCCTATTTTCACCTTTTGCAATAATTAGAGGAATTAACATAGTGAAATCCTCAAATGACTTCTCACCAAGCTAATCTGCCGGATGGTGTGGCAGATCTATGTTTCTCCATCATTAATTAGCTGCTGAACAGCAGGAAGCCTGTGAAGGTTGTGTCATCATCCTCATCAGCAAACAAGCCGTTGAACCTCTCTCCTCCCGTCACCTGCATCCACACCTCATCCCCAAGCTTCAGCTTCAGGACAATACCACCAGAGGCCTGGTCCTCCGAGCTCATATAACCATCCTTAGTGTGCAGTATTTTCACCCCATTTTTGACCAAAGATACCTGGATATTCCTGGAGAAGACGGTGATGTGGTAGGTGAAGTAATAGACTCCGGCAACGTGGCACACAAACTTCCCCTTTGCTATGTTGTAATGGTGGAATTCATTATAGAGGATCTTATCGAATTTGATGGGTACATCCGAAGAAGGAAACTTGCTCAGCACCGTGAGCCCCACTGTGAAAGCACTTTGGGGCAAGACTGGAGTCTCACCAATTTTCCCTTTTTCTCCTCGATCCCCTTTCCAGCCTCGTATTCCCCGGACTCCTGGCTCACCCTGGGGCCCCATGGGTCCAGCTTCCCCCTTGAGACCGGGCTTTCCCATGGGCCCCACAGGGCCAGGTAAGCCAATTGGGCCCAAAGGCCCAGTGTTGCCCCTCAGGCCCTCTGGACCAGGTGGACCCACATCTCCTTTATCCCCCTTCTCTCCGGGAGCACCAGTCTCTCCTTGGATGCCCTTCTCTCCCATGGGACCAACCAAGCCCTTTGGCCCATGTTTTCCTGGGGGTCCTTTAGAACCTTGATCACCTTTGATGCCTTTTGCTTCAACATTTCCATCTGCTCCTAATAGAGAAAGAGCAAACGGGTAGTTCATGAAACTTTCCCTTAGGAATAACTTTGGTTTTTCTATTTTTGAGCACAGAGTTGCTGAAATGCAAAGCAGCTCACAGGCTGAGGGAATGCTCAGTGTTTGGAGTTCATTGACTCTCAATTTACAGTCCCTGCCCCAATGTAGTTAACTCCTGTCTCTTAAATTTGTGCCAAGACTCACATAAGAAATTACAACTCTTTACCATCTCATCTTTGAGAGAAAACACTCTTCAGAGCAGGGAAGAACTGCAGAAGGCCAATTAATTGACACTCAACTTTGGTCACGTGGCACATCATAAATACCTCCTCAGGGGAGTGGACACAAAGTCCAGCCTTCAGGCTGGCCCTCATCACTCCACTGCCCAGTCCAGCCCAGTCCTGCCCACCCTGCTGGTGAGATTGTGGGGTTGTCACTACGGAGGTGCCCCTGGCTCCTTCCACACACACTGGTGAGCAGTGTTTGCAGTGTGGGGTTCTGGAGTTAAATGCCAGACCCAGTCCTGTCTCCACCACTTCCGCACATGGGGAGCCAGCAAGCCAGTGGGCCTCTCGCACCTCTGCTCCCTGGAATAATCCTACCACCTGCTGTACAGAGCCCCTGGATTAAGTGAGGCAACATGCAGAGCAGAAATACAAAGGAGCATGACAGGCATTTGTATTCCATCCCCCTACCTCCCTGTGGGCTGCAGGATCCTCCCTTCCCCTCAGGCACCACCTCCCCATGCAGTTCTTCAGCTGCACTGAGTGACCATCCAGGCTCACCCCTCAGCACTCACACAGGAAAGCAGGATGCAGCAAACCACGGTCCCTGGGCCAGAGCCAGCCTCCCCCCACTTCTGTATAACCAGCAAGCAGAATGGTCACATATATTCCATGGCAGGTGGAAATCATACAACCTTCAAACTTCAGGAGTGGCATACAGCTTCCCTGGAACACAGCCACACGTACTCAGGTGGCACCTAGGGCTACTTTTCATGACAGTGGCAGAGTTGGGCAGCAGTGACAGGGACCATATAGCCCACAAAACCAAAAGTATTTACTATCAGCCCTTTCCAGGAAAAGTTTGCCAATCCCTGCTTCTAGAGAGCAGGAACTGTGCTGCCTCTATCTCTGGAACACGCTCAGCACCTCATAAAGGACTTGTTCATAGGAAGCACTTAATGGTTATTGTCAAATCATCCTTGACAGCTCAGATTAGAGCAGGGTAACTTCTAACCTCGTTGTCCTTTCTCCCCACGCGTGCCGTCCTTCCCTGGGCTCCCAGGACGCCCTGATTCTCCTGGATGGAAAAGAAGAAAACAGGCAAAAGCTGAAATCAGCACAACCTCTGACATTCTCCCTTCTGGGCTTGGGAATGGAGCCCAGGATGGAGGGCTGGTGGTTTTCACATTGTCACCTTCCCATCGTTCACACGGAGTGGAAGACAAGGGCTGCTGGATTCCTACTAAAGCACAACTGACTATGGTTTGCTGACACTGTTTGAGATGTAAGGGAGGTTCTGAAAGATGTAAGGGAGGTTTCTGGTGCCTTAGAGTGATGGAAAATGTCACTAATGCAGGTGGCAGAGGAGCCCCAACTGGGACATCAGGAGAGTGAAGTACTGCAGACCTCATGCAAGTGTTCATGCTGGGTACAGGCTGACTTGGGGTGCCCAATGTCAGCAGATCAGACGTGACTCTGGCCATGGCAGTAGAAGAGCTCACTAGGTCACAAGTCACCCACACTCTTGCCTTTCCCAGAGCAGCAGAGACCCCCAAACAGCAGCCTCACTGGTCTGGCTATGGGGTGATAGGAGGGCTGGGCCAGCTTGCTGGTCCTGAGAGAGGACTGACACAGGTGGATTATGACCCAGGCATCATAAGGGCTGGTCTCAGAGTGGCCCACGGTACTGTGGGGACTCTGAGTGCATCACCCCAACATCTACCTCCTCCCTGCTCCCTTTCCTGGCCCATTCCAGAAGTGTCCTCCTCTCCTTTCTTCTGTTCAGTTTCCCTGATTGCTTCCTCAGTTCTTCCATGCGCTAACACAGCAGCAACCATCACAATCATGCAGCCTCAAGTTACAAACTGTGAACATGGACCCTAGTTGACGAATATGTATGGGTTTCTGAATTTGGGACAGGTGGTGTATGAAAAATGTGTTTATTATAAAACACATAAGAATACATTCTAAGAGAATGAGGTAAAGATAAAATTAATTTTTAGTGTGAACAATATGATTGCATATGCTACTAAGAAATAACATTTCTTATACATAGTATATATGAACTACATAGAAAATATATAGATGGCATGTACGCTTCTGAGAAATATGTCACACATGAAAGAATGGATACCATTAAGGAAGAAGGAGATTCCATAGGAGAGTAGTACAGAAATTTGGTATTGGACATGTGAGTGCTTGTCTTAGTCCTCTTTATTTTTTATCTATCATCTGTCTTCTTTTGTATGTATAAAATATTTTACAATAAAAATTTAAAAATTTCAAACCCCATATGTTTAGAAATAAAACAAATATAGACACACCACTGTGGTTCCAGTGGGAGGGTAATTTCATTAAGACTGAGGTTTTGCTAGAATTTGGACTGGAGTTTTTGCTACCTTGAAATAACATAGGTTGAATCAAGACTGGAACAGCGTGGGTTAGCTGGAGGTGTTAGCAGTAGGAGAGAGCTCACAGGACAGATTTGCACGGTGATGGTCAAAGAGAATGTCGCTTCCTGGTGACCCTCAGCTTTATCCAGTCCATTCAGTAGACAATTAAGCCACCAAATGCCGTAATCTGAGACATTATAGAAACACCAATGTATCTTTTAAAATATACATAGATATTTTCTTTTTGCATCTAGATGGATCATTCTGCAATTTTTTTTTTTTAAGAGGCAGGATCTCACTCTGTTGGCTGGGCTGGAGTGCAGTGGTACAATCATAGCTTATTATAGCCTCAAACTGTTGGGCTGAAGCAATCTTCCTGTCTCAGCTTCTCTATAGCTGGGATTCCAGGTGTGTGCCCACACACCTGGCCTCATTCTGCAAATGTCTTACTTATGAGACCCTGCTGTCAAGACCAGGGCTCAAGAATGATACCAAACTCAGGTATCATTTCAGGTCCTGTTTTATAAAAGCCATGGTGAAGAAAAGGCACACACAGACACACACAGGTGCAGACATGGAAATCTATTGGCTAATGTGATAGAAACTACTCACACTCCCTGGATTTTTGCAATTCTCTCTTCCAGAGGCTAGATCCTGTCCCCGATACCCAAACCCCAGGGTAGGGTCTAACATATGTCATCAACACCTAAGCAGCAGCTGTATGGCTTCAGATTCTTGCCCACTTTTGTACTCTTAGTCAGTCTGCGTGACCCACCTGACAGCAGGATGCAGCACTAACCTGTCTGCACTGCAGCCATCAGAGCTCTCTGTTAGCCTTCTGCTGCCAAAGATCCACCCTGAATCTGTTGCCTGGGGCAGGAGGATCTATGACATCATGGACTATTGAGAGTGTCCTGTGGCTAACAAGCGGGGAGGAGAAGGTCCCCAAGGGCGAGGGTGTGTCGGTGCTGTCCTGTGCCCTGTGCCTGACCCCAGCTCCTGGCATAGACCCTGGCATGGAGCAGGCCCTCAGTGTGTTTGCTGGGCGGATGGTGGATGAATGAGGTGTGAATAAATAGGCAGAAAACTCCACGAATGATGAATGCGTGTATGAGATGAAAGGAGTGAAGGGGTAAGTGGAAAACCATGTGAAGCAGGCAGGTGCAAGTACCTGTATCCCCTTTGTCACCCTTTGCTCCATCTCTTCCATCTCTTCCAGGCAGACCATTGTGACCAGGATTCCCAGGAATGCCAGAATATCCCTGCCTGCATGTGTCCTGTGAGTTTATGTTCCCAGAGCAAATTCCAACAGCAAGCAGGAGCCACCAGATCTTCATGGTTCAGACGACACACTCTAAACTGAAAGAGGGAAACAAACTGAGAGGAGAAAACTTCATTGCTGGGGCTGTGGACACAGCCTCTATTTTTTGCAGTGGGAAGTGGACATTCCCCTGCCATAGGGGAAGTCCCCTGCCATTGACCCACAGCTGGTCAGACCTGGTAGAATGGTCAGGGCCAGGTGTGGGGAGCAATCTGGTAGAAGATTACATCAGAAGACCATTGTCCTCGGAAGGTAACACATGTGATCAAGACCACTCTTAGTCCCAGCTACTTGGGAGGCTAAGGCAAAAGAACCAACTGAACCCAGGAATTTGAGGTTGCTATGAGCTATGACACCATAGCACTCTAGCCTGGGTGACAGAATGAGACTCTTTCTAAAAAAAAAATTAAAAAGTAAAAGACCACTCTTAATGGTGAATGATTAATAAAAAAGCCAAGCTTAAAGTCAGGATACTCTTCCATTTACCTTCTTATCTTGGGCAAACCACTTTTCTGAGCCAGAGAAGAGAAGAATGCTTACTTATCTTATGCAACCATTGTAAATACCAATCTGATCACAACATGGGTGAAAGCACATTGTAAGGCAAACACAGAATTACAGTCTGATCTAGCAATTCCACTTCTAGGCACATACCCAAAAGAACTGAAGTGGGGACTTGAACAAAACTCCACTGCTCACAGCAGCAGCTGTTGCAACAGCAACCCAAGTACCCATCAGTGAACGAATGGGTAAGTTAAATATGGTATAGCTATACAATGGAATATTATTCAGCCTTAAATAGGAAAGAGGTTCTGTCACATGCCACAACATGGATGATCTTAAGGGACATTATGCTGAGTGAAGTAAGCCATTCACAAAAAGACAGGCCTGTATGATTTCACTTATATGAGGTTTCGAAAGTAGCCAGACTCATAGAAAAAGTAGGTTGGTGGCTGCCAAGGGTTGTGGGGAGGTGGAAATAGGAGTTGTTTAGTGTGTCCTGGGTTTCAGTTGGAGAAGATGAAAATTTCTAGAACTAGGCAGTGTTGATGGCTGTAAAACCATGTGGAAATATTTGATGCTACTGAACTGTACATTTAAAATGGTTAAAGTGGCAGATTTTATGTTATATTATATACTACATATATTTTAACAATATTAAAAAATTAAAGTAAAAAATAGTAAAGCATTACAAGCATCCTTATTGTGTTTGCATGTAGTCTTTAAGGTCCTGTTTTATAAAAGCCATGGTGAAGCTTGGTACCTATAGCTCAAGCAGCTAAGGTACCAGCCACATTCATCAGAGCTGGCGGGTTCGAATCCAGCCCAGACCTGCCAAACAACAATGACAACTATAACTAAAAAATAACCGGGCATTGTTGTGAGTGCCTGTAGTCTCAGCTACTTGCGAGGCTGAGGCAGGAGAATCGCTTAAGCCCAGGAGTTGGAGGTTGCTGTGAGCTGTGCTGCCATGGCACTCTACCCAGGGTGACAGCTTGAGGCTCTGTCTCAAAAAAATAAAAAAATAATAAAGAAAGAAGAAAGAAAGAAAGAAAGAAAGACAGAAAGAAAGAAAGCACGCAAGAAAAATAAAAGGCAATGTGAAGAAGGGCACACACAGACACACACAGGCACAGACATAGAAGTCCCCATCCTCTTGGTTGGGAGAAGGGCATTTGAAGTCCTTTCTTCTATAAACACTATCTCCCTCCCACTTATAATTTATATTCTAATCTGATCAGGGACTAAACAAAGAGATCTGGGGAGAGTTTCAGACAGAGGGAGCAGCATATGCAAGACCTCAAAGAGATAGGAATATGAAACTTGGATTGTAGGACCTACCTCTCATTAAGGGGTGGGCACATAGCCCCATGTTCCTCTCAGCCATGGCACCTGTCCTAACAGGGGTTTATGTTTGTCAGTGGCTTTATTTCCTCATCATTGTATTCCCAGGACTCAATATTAAACCTGGAAAAGTAGGTTGGATCAAATACTAGTCAAATGGAATGAATGTATCATGGTAGATAGCTTAGGAGTTAAGTAAGAAAAAAAAGCATGTGAAAACATGGGTTGGTGTAACTGGTGAGATGGAAGGGTAAATCTGACATCCCTTTGGAAAGTTAAACAACAGTATACAGCTATATCTTTGAGCCAATAATCCCATCCCTAAAATTCTTCTTAAGAATCCAGAATTTGTGTGCAAAAGATATTAGCTGCAGCATTATCTATAACAGTGGAAAAGTGCACATTGTATAATGCGTTAACAATCTGGAGAGGTTTAGCAAGTAAAATAGTATATAACTACTAACTACTGACACAATTTTGAAAGTCATGTAGAAATATGGGAAAGATATATGTTGTGTTAAATTTTAAAACATAGACCAAGATGTCATGTACATTATGAATATAGCTATGTATATCTGCATATTAACAAAAACTAGAAGTGGGCTAATGGTGGAGGTTTGTGACTCCAACAGGGCTTTCTACAAGGGATTTATTAAAGATGTTCATGAAGACTCCCTCACAGTTGTTTTTGAAAATAATTGGCAGCCAGAACACCAGGTTCCATTTAATGAAGGTCGATTACCACCACCACCTGATATAAAAAAAGCAATCAGTGAAGGTGATGAAGTCGAGGTATGTTCAAGGGCAAATGGAGACCAAGAACCTCGTGGATGGTGGTTGGCTAAAGTTTGGATGATAAAAGGAGAATTTTATGTCATTGAATATGCTGCTTGTGATGCTACTGACAATGAAATAGTCACATTTGAATGACTTTGGCCTGTCAATCAAAATAAAACCGTCAAAAAAAAAAAAAAATTACCTTCTTTAAGTGCACAGTGGATGTTCCAGAGGATTTGAGAGAGGCGTGGGCTAATGAAAATGCTCATAAAGATTTTAAGAAGGTAGTAGGAGCATGCAGATTTTTTACCATCCAGAAACTACACAGCTAATGATACTGTCTGCCAGTGAAGCAACTGTGAAGGGGGTAAATTTTTTAAGTGACATGCATTTGTGAAGTATTTGTACAAAGCTGGTGTTAATGTCCAGAAATGAAGAGGCCACTAGACATTTAGAATGCACAAAACAACTTGCAACAGCTTTTCATGAGGAATTTGTTGTGAGAGAAGATTTAATGGGTCTGGCAATAGGAACGTATGGTAGTTCAGCAGCAAGCTAGGAAAGTTCCTGGAGTTACCACTATTGAGTTAGATGAAGATACTGAAACATTTAAAATTTATGGACAGAGTGCTGATGCTGTAAAAAAAAAAAAAAAAGCTAGAGGATTTTTGGAATTTGTGGAGGATTTTATTCAGGTTCTGAGGAATCTTGTTGGTAAGTACCTCTACTAAGTGTTAAATAAGTTAAATGTTGTTTAATTGCATATAATCACATGATTGAAATTAGTTTTAATAGTCAAGTACCTTACTCCACTTATGTGGAACATTTAGATAGCAATATTTATTTTAATTTGGGGGTAATACTATTTTATGTGACTTGTATGTCGTTATTGTCCTATGTAAAAAGTAAAGATGTTTTCTTCTGTACAGGGTGGCCTTCACTAATAAAACCTATGATTTTTATAAGAAATAAAAAAAACTAGAAGTGAATATATGCACAGGAACATGGTTGCTGTAGAATTATGAAGTTATGAAAGTGTTTCCTTTAAAAAAAAAATGCGGAGTAACAGCTTCCCTGCAACTGGGCACGGTGAGTGTGGAGAGACAAGACTCCAGGCATCTCTGGCCGGTGGGATCTGCCTATGATCATCCATTTGAGGATACAGGGAGCCAGCAAGGGACTTATGGACCCCAAGAGGAGGACAAAAACAGTGGAAAACTGGCAAGTGATTGCATGTGTTCGATTGACCTAATCACCCCAGCAACCATGAGTACAAGCAGCAGTGAGACTGCAAACCAGAAGGGCCTTACCCGTGAACTGTTTTGGTGTTCTTGGACTTGGCACTCAGTTGAACTGCCTTGGGGAGAGCCTGATCAGGAGTCTGGAGAACTTTGGGCATTGTCTGGGGTCCCAGACTGAGCCACTGAGCTGGGCACAGGAAGTCATTGGGAAAAAAATAGCCCCGGCAAGCTCTGCGCTCAGGGTCCCAGAGCAAGGATCAGGCAGGACAAAGTAACCTAGTGACTGAGCAGCCTAAAGGCAGGGAGTGAGCTGCCTTACAGCCTTAATCCTTAGAGGCAGAGTGAGATGCTTTTGGCACACTGGAGCCTTGGGCTGTTGCCCTGGGTAGAGTGCCGTGATGTCACAGCTCATAGCAACCTCAAACTCCTGGGCTTGGCACCATCCAGACCTCCATAAGAGCTGTGCAGCAACCCCTGACCGGTGACCCGCACCCACCAGACCTAGGCATTCTCTGACTAGGAACTGTGGGAGCCACGCAACCCTGCGTCCTCCCTCCTGTGTCCTCCCAGCCTCCACACTAGCCCGTTCATCTGGCCAGGGACTCTGGTAGCTGCGTGCCCTCTGCAGCCCTCCCTGCCTCTGTGCAGAGCCCCTCTCCTGGCCAGAGACTGCTGGAGCCTTGGGCTCTCTGTGCCAAAGTCACTGGGTGCCACGCACTCCCAGAACGATGTGTACCACCCCCAGCCCTGTTGGTGGATCCGGGTGTGTAACACACCACAGCTGCTTCCACAACCAGAACTCCCTAGCCAGAGCAGCCCCAGAGGAACTACACAGGGTCACTCTCTACAAAGATTCAGCAACAATAGAGTGAACCCACTGGGGTCTAATCCTGGAAAGACACCTCCCCATCTCTGAGGACAGCCAGAGGCAAAGATAAAAAACATGAAATTCAGATAACAGACAGTTTCAGAACTCCAGCACAACTCAACCCGAATAAGACATCCCCCAGACACATCATAATCAATTTCACTAAAGTTAATATGAAGGAGAAAATTCTGAAAGCTGCCAGACGAAAGAAAACCATTACCTACAAGGGGAA
>CAUYPK010103116.1:0-17307 GCA_963574355.1 Loris lydekkerianus
GGAAAGATATATGGAGAACACTTAGAGATCTAAAAATAGAACTGCCATTCAATCCTGTAATTCCTCTACTGGGCATATACCCAGAAGACCAAAAATTACATCATAACAAAGATATTTGTACCAGAATGTTTATTGCAGCCCTATTCGTAATTGCTAAGTCATGGAAAAAGCCCAAGTGCCCATCAATCCACGAATGGATTAATAAATTGTGGTATATGTACACCCTGGAATATTATGCAGCCTTAAAGAAAGATGGAGACTTTACCTCTTTTATGTTTACATGGATGGAACTGGAAAATATTCTTCTTAGTAAAGTATCTCAAGAATGGAAGAAAAAGTACCCAATGTACTCACCCCTACTATGAAAGTAGTTTAGGGCTTTCACATGAAAGCTGTAACCCAGTTGCAACCTGAGAATGGGGTGAAGGAGGTGAGGGAGAGGCGGGAGGGGGGAGGTGGGGAGAGGGAGGGGGTCTGATGGGATCTCACCTGCGGTGCATCGTGGACGGATATATGTGACACTTCGTACCTGTCGAATGTACATGTCTTGACACAGTAACTAAAAAAATGCCAGGAAGTCTATTTAGACCGGTGTGATGAAAATGTGTCAAACGGTTTATGAAACTAGTGTATGATGCACCATGATCATATCGATGTGCACATGTATGATTTAATAAAAAAATAAATAAATAAAATAAAAAGTGGCTATTTTAAATTCCAGGGAACGTTCCAGATAGGAAGTCGAATAAAATAGGGCGTCTGTCTGAGCTCCCCCCCGCCCGTGTCTCCTGTCTGCGTCTCTTCCCTGCGTAAAGGAAGAACTTTCTGTATCTGCCAGCACCATTCTCTGACTTGACTCCCCAAGTCCCTCCACTGAGACGTCCCTCCCCAACTTCTGCAGCGTGCCCTTCTCAAGGTCACCGTCTCGCCACAGACAAACCCTGTCCTCAACCTCACGGGCTGGACTCTGGGCAGCGGTGCCCGCAGGCCGCAGTCCTGCCGCGCTGGACACGAGGTCACCCGGTGCCCCTCCTAGCGCTCTGGGGCTTCTCCACCGTTATCTCCTGCACCCCCCTTCTACTTCTGATTTCCAGATGTTACCGCAGCCCAAGTCTCAGTCCATTTGGGACTCTCCTGTCTTTCCGCCTTCAGTCGCCGGTGAGTTTATCCCGAACATCATCTGTGACCTTTAGAATCCCGAACCGACACCTCTCCCCCCAGCCTGCCTCTGATATCTGGCTGCTTGTTAGGGAGAGTTAACAGCTTTCTCCATCTTAGCAAGGCGGAAAAACAAAAACCCGAACAAATGTCCCTCTCCTGCTTCCTGACGCTCCGTCCTCCCCTGGCCCTCCGGACCTCAGAGACTGTGTCTGGCGCCCTCTGCATCCCCTGCGTCCTGTTTGACCAACCTCTTCCCTCTCCTGTGGGCCCACAGCCCATCAGCGGGTCCTCTCAGCTCTGCTGACAATCTGTCCCCCAGATTAACTGTGGATTAGGACTGAGCTGGCTGCAGTTAGAATGCATGTGATTGACTTGACTCAGTGCACGTCTGGCCTTCCACGCAGTGAAGCACCTGGCAGGAGAGACCCAAGATGTCCGGAGTTCCAGATCCCACTTCGGCTGCTCTCGTGCCCCCTTCCCGCGTCTCCCTCAGCGTCCCTGCACGTTCTCACGTCCGCCTTCGGGAGGAGCCAGGCGACAAGGCCGAAGGGGACCATCCCTGCATCCTGCGGAGGAACAACCCCGGGTGTGGCCAACATTATGCTCCTTGCAATGCAACTCATAGCCCGGGCTCCTGGTGCCCCGTGTGCAGCCACCTGGACCTTAGCTGAACGCACAAGTTTCCAGCTTGTCCCCTTTGTACACTCTAACAAAGACTGTACAAAAGCAAGGGAGTTTAATCTTTTTTATTTGTTGAACTGATCTGCAATTATAATTTGAAGTCCTTTTTTTTTTTTTTTTTTTAGACAGAGTCTCACTCTATCACTCAGTCTAGAGTGAGGGGGCCTCATCCTAGCTCACAGCAACCTCAAACTCCTGGGCTCAATCAATCCTCCTGCCCCAGCCTCCTGAGTGGGTGGGACTACCGTGCCTGCCACAAAGCCTCACTAAATCATTCTGATTTTACTAGAGGCAGCCTCTTGCTCTTACACAGGCTGATCTCCAACTCCTGACTTCCAGGGAGGAGTATGGGGGTAACACCTCAGCCCCCCAAAGCATGGGGGTAACAAGTGTGAGCTGCCAGCCCCCTGAAGTCCATTGACATAGTGCAAGTGTAGAGTTTAATTGGGTTAACATTCTCATGGATTTTTGTATGTTTGGAATAGCAAAAAAGTGAAATAAAATTTAGGACTCTTTTCAGCATATAGTATTAATGAATATTATATTAGTTAATAAACTCCAAATACACTAAAAAGAAGTAATCATTCCAAAAAAAAATTTCTTTTGAAACAGTCTCATATGTTGCCCTTGGTAGAGCTCCATGGCTTCACGGTCACAACTCATAGCAACCTCCAACTCTGGGCTTAAGGGATTCTCTTGCCTCAGCCTCCCCTCCAAAATATATATATTTTTTACTTAGATGAATAATGGCTGGATAGGACAATATTAATATTTACTCATATGGGTATCCCCAAAATGATCAAATAAATTAAAAGAGTAATGTATTATAGTCATTAATGCAGACATATATGTGGATATACATGGAATTTTTATGTTTGATAAGCAAAATTGCCTAACTAAATTATTCTCATCTTAGAGTATGTAAAGATGATTTAAACATTTGTAATATTGAAAAATTTTGTGAAATGTCATTATAGTATGAGATAAGTTCTCTTGTTATAAACACCAATTTATGTTGCTTGTTTAGCTTGTTTAGCTTGTTTAGTGGTACCAATATAGATAAAATATACTCACTCTCTCTATACATATGTGTGTGTAATAAGTGCATATCAGTTTATCTATATGTGTACACTTTTCAGAAATTGTGCACACATATGCAAATAACCTGAAATTATTAGAGTGAAATACTCTTTGAATTAAATACTTTATTTACTACTGAAACAGAATGTTAACATTTTAATTTATTTTAATAGTTTTCAAAGATAAATAATAAGTGCTGAGTTAATTTTAATTCTTTTTTATGATAGTTATAATTACTCTTGTCTTTTTTACTCAGAGTGTGACACTCATAAGACCTCTTCTTTCGTACTGTGGTTATTTGGAGACATAGCCTTTTTCCAAGGAAAGCTAACAAAGTGCCTTGAACGTAATAGGAACTCAATAAGTATTTCTTAAATTATTACTGCAAGCAAGAAAAGTATTTTTCCAGTAAGATGAGTAATTAAGACAGTAGCCCAGAAGATGGTGCTGTGTGATCCCAGAAGAGCATTCTTAAATCATATTCAAAGGAGAGAAAAATAACTGAGCTACTTAATTTTATCACATTGATTATTTTAATTTTCAGAAAGAAAAAAATCTTGCCACCCTAAACCAAGAATTGCTCATATATACAGATATGTGTTCACTTTCTAGGGCTGCCAAAACAAACTACCACACATGGGATGATATTTATTCTCGCAGAGTCCAAGAAGCTAGAATTCCAAAATTGAGGTGTTGGCAGAATCACTTCCCTCTGAGACATCCCGGGGAGACTCCTTTCTTGCCTTTTCCAACTCCTGGTGGCCCCAGACTTCTTGAGCTTGTGGCTGAGTCACTCTCAGTCCTGACCTCTGTCTTCACGTGGCCGTCTTCTTCCTTCTGTGTCTTCACGTGGTGTCTTCCTCTCCGAGTCTCTCGCCTTTTCTTCTTCTTTTTGTTTTGTTTAAATAAGACAGGGTCTCTGTGGCCCTGAGCAGAGGGCAAAGGCGCTCCCAGGAGCTGGGACCATCGGTGCTCACCACCATGCCCACCCAGCCAATTTTTCATTTGTTTGTAGAGACAGGGTCTAGCTATTGCCGAGGCTGGTTTGAACTTCTGGCCTCAAAGTGTCCTCCTGCCTTGGCCTCCCAAAGTGCTAGGATTATAGGCATGAATGAGCACACCCAGCCCCTCCTGTTCTTATGAGAACATGGGTCATCCTGGATGAGGGCACACTCTAATGACCTTGTTTAACTTGATGTCTTCTGCAAAGAACCAATTTCTAAACAAGGTCATTTTCATTGGTACTGGGAATCTTGTCTTGGGTAGACAAAAATTCAACCCATGAAAATGATAGCATTTTTCCTGCAGTATCAATGCTTATCACTATCAGTAAGTACATTAAGCATTCTGTGTCAATTTTCTAATAAAAAAGTTTGGATTTGAACTATTCTCACCTTTCAGTCCCCTTGGAAAATGTGTGTATTGTCTGCTTTGTTCCTGAGCCTTTATCTATAAATTTATTAAATTCAACAAAACGTACTTTTTCATATAGAGATGCAATATTTTCAAACTAGCTCTTATTTGCAAAGTAAATTAGTGCCAATTTGATCAGTTAATCATTCAGATGTTTCATATCAATAAAATGTATACCTAAGAAGTAATGAAAAGTCTTAGATATCTTGTTTGGTCAAAATGGTTGTAGCACTGGCCTGACTGATTTTATGTGGTGAGTGGTCACTCTGGAGTCTTAATTCCTTACCCTGGCAGGTGTCTAAACATCAACTGACTTCTGAGAAAGATTATTTGGGCCTAATTCTTTTCTCCAAGCTCAAGTTGACTCTTGAAATAATCTTTTCTTCCTGTGTTTTCAGATTCCTGTTATTTTTCTATGTTTTTTTTTTTTTTTTGTAGAGACAGAGTCTCACTTTAACGCCCTCGGTGGGGTGCCGTGACGTCACAGGACTCAGAGCAACCTCCAGCTCTTGGGCTTCCACAATTCTCCTGCCTCAGCCTCCAGAGCAGCTGGGTTTTAATTGCAGACTCTTCCTGAGGCTTTTTAGCAACATTTCACATAACAACAATTAAAGTATCCTTGTAGCCCTTTCTTTTGAACTTTGCTTTTATTCAGTGTTTCCCATCTCAGTACTATTGACCTTCAGGGTTTAACTCTTCTTTGAGTGTGGGCTGATCTATGCCCTGTAGGATATTTAGAAATATCCCTGGCCTCTACCTACTATATCCCAGTAGAGCTCATCCCACTGCCTGTGGCATCAGAAATATCTGTAGACTTTGCCCAATATCCCCGTACAAGCAAAATCTTCCCTGGTTAAAAGCTACTATTCTTGACTGGGTTATAATCTCAATTAACTGAGCTCTCACTTACAAATGCCAAAATGTTGGAAGCAATGTTAAAGCTCCTAAAGTCTTTTTTAAGTTTATTTTTGCAGGAAAGGTTTAAATACAACTGTGTTGGCATGATTTATTGACATTCATATGACAATGTTGATATGGGTAAAATGGCATCATTGATTAATAAACATGTTTGTTATTTGGAGTTGTTTTGAAGTTCTGTTTGGAGGGGTTTCATGATGAAAATCTGAGCTATTCTTTCTCTTACACGTAGAGCTAGAATTAGGAACACAGTTGAAAACGTTGTAATTGTGACCTGAATAAAATCGTTTGTTCAGCAGTTCTGGGGTGGAGGTGGGGGGACACACAAGCAAAGGAAGGATGATACTGAACTTTGGGACAAAAGATGCTTTTCAAATGTTTTTAGAATTGTTTCAGTTTGCTTTACTTTTATTTGTTTCATTTTCCTTTAGGTAAGGAAAATAACCTGGAAGGAATGAAATAATTGACCTAGTTGTGATGGTTCAATAGTGTATTGTTTTGTTTTTATACAATAGGCATAAAATTGTTCTTCTTCATACACTGATGACAGGGCTGTCACAAAACTCTAAAACACTCAGGACTGGAATGTCATACAATAAAACTGCTGCCCATGGTCTACAGCAAAATAAGTAAGACCATCCTGAGCCAGGGACTGTTTCCCACACAATCTTATCAACTCAGATCTAAGAGGCTAACTAATATGATGGTCGGTTTTCAAGGTCTATATCCTGAAATTCATACTTAAATATGTCAGTATTTGCTCTAAAATGAATATTTGGTTGCAGTTAAAACTCGTGTTTTATAGGATGTCATATATAATGAAATCTTATGTAAGTCTTATATAAGTGAGTATAGTTCCAATCAGATAGTTAAGCAGCAAAGCTTTGTATAAATAGTGAAGTTTTACTTCTAGTAAGTATGAGCAGGCATTGCTACTAGCAGCTTCAAACAACAAACAGGAAATGGTGCAAAGTGGAACCATTACCACCATGATTTGCAACTAAAAAAAGGAATTTTAGGAAAATAAGATACAAAAAAGAAACTCTGAAAGGATATTGTGAAATTATAAAGACTTATTTGTGACTGTAAGCTAGGGCAAAATAATAAAAATACAAGCTGAAAAATGAACAAACTATCATGATAGTCCAGCTATCATGAGCATTGTCTTCTGATATGGAAAATAATTTACTTAACTTACAAGATCAAAAATGATAGAAACTAGGTTGTTGTAATAAAAATAAACATTTTTTCTAAAGGATAAGTTTAAATACTGAGAGTATGAAGAATTTTGAAAATGCGTCTTTAAATAACAAATGCACTATCCATAAAAATACGGGCTGATGTGCTTGGAACATATAATGCTGGGAATTTCCTGAATAAGGGGATTTCTGCAGTTCAGATCCCATCACTCTCCTGAGTCTTTATAGCCAGGGCCCTGCTTCTAGCCTGAGATCAGACTAGTACTTTAATCTAATACAGAAATAAACAGAAATCTTTCAAAGTGTACTAAAAGATAGCAATGAATTTTTAATCTAACATTTAGTTTAGAAAGAACAAACATTGCAGTATCAGCTCTGTATTGATTACAGCCATAATAATATAAAGGACTCATCAGTGACCTGGATTGCAATAGCATGACTTGGGAGGAGGCATCTTAAGAAAGAAGCTTCCTCTGAATCTCAGGAACACATACTGATAAGAGGAAGGTAATTTTCTACCCGGGAGCAGGTAGAGACTCACCCCAACGTATATGAATGCTGGGTGGGGAGGCATAGAGATGCAGGGAGGATCCTCCTGGGGCAAGGGAGGTGTGGGCTGTGTGCTCACACCTGCCACTCTGACCCTCCTAAAAAACGAGGGGAAGCCAACACATAGCCAAAGGAAGGGCAAGGATATGTGGGAACAGAGAAGCTGTTGCCTGGTGTCTCAGCAGCAAACTTCATTTCCATTCTGCTGTCCCAGGCTCCAGGGGACAGAAAACGCTGCTCCTCCATTCCACAGAAGATGCCACCCATGGGACATGTAGCAACTGAGCCTCCACCATCTGCAGTCCCAGAGTGGTCTAAGGGTCATCAGAGGGAAGATAAACAGAGCAGTGTCCTGATGAATTCAAGATGATGGAAGAGATCAAGGACAACTGTTATAAGAAAATTGAATTAGACCAGTCAGGGATATGAAGGCACATAAGAAAACACATCTTTTAATACAGCAGTAGAAATAGCGAGAAATTTGGAGTTAGGTAGACAACCTCATTCGCCTGTGGCCTCCACTAAGGTTTTTATCTTATGAAGCCTGGCTGATTCATTTATAAAATGGAAAGACTTCCCTTGCATGATTATATTAAGCATTAAGTGATTGATTTCTCTAAAAAATATTTATTGAAGTCAGCACAAGGCATGCAGTTACAACACAAACATACTCCCTGTTCTCAAGGGGTTTGTGGACATAGATGGGAATGACACAGACAGATATTATATTAGACATATACTTCAGCATTGGTGAGAGCTGTGATAAACTTCTCTACAGAAGCACCGTGATTGGGGAGGAAGGCAGACTTAATAATGAATACATGGTAGGCTTCGCAAGAAGTAGCAATTGAGTTGAAGGTGACTTCTGAAGGTGATGGGGCTAAGTGTGAGTTACTTTGGCAAAAGAAGGAGTAAGAGAAAGGGGAAGTGGAAACCTGGAGCCTATGGGGTAGAGGGAAGGGCATGGACATAGGATTGTGCATGAAAGAGTTTGGTGATGTCCAAGAATTGAAAGAAAGTGTCTATCAGCCAATGATGTCTCATGGGCCTCTTTTGTACAACTGGCTTGCTAAGAATGATTTCCCATTTTTAAATGACTATAAAAAAGATAAATGTATTTTGTGACATATAAAAATTATGTGAAATGCAAATTTCAGTGTCCACAAATAAATTTTTATTGGAACATATCCACATTCATTTGCATATTAGCTGATGACGGCTTCCACACTGTAACGGCAGATTTGGGTGGTGTGGCAGAGACCACACGGCTTGGTGCAAACTATCAGTCTTTACAGAGAAAGGTTGCCATTCCAGAAATAAATGGAACATAAATTTGGGGAAGAGTAAGCAAAGCAAGACTGATCAGGTAGCAGGAGACCCATCATTACAATGCTAAGAATCTAACTGACATTTGTAGCAATGCCTCTGAGGGAAAAGGTATTAAATAATGTCTAGACAAACAACTCCTCTATCAACTTTTGGATTATAACTAGTTTTCTTTCCAAAAGTTTGCAAAATCTTTTGTTTTCTAAAAAAAATTCTAGGTTTAAAAAAAGTTTATAAAAAATAACGAACATCTCTTTGTTTTCCTGGTTCTACCTAGAAAAATAATTGGCTGCCCAGTGGTAAAGAGAGATAGTGTTATTAGCAAATGTTGGCAGAGCATTTTTCTGCTCCGTATGTGAAGTCAATTGCACTGCGATGTTAGGAGATTGAGAGCCAAAAGAAATACCAGATTGAGCCAAATGGGCCACTTTGTTCCAGGTTACTCAAATCGGAAGGGACATGTCTTGGAAAGATAATAAAGCAAATTAGTTAAGAGGATATTTTCAAAGTAGGAGACTATTGAATATTATGAGTTGGATGGTTTTTTATACAGAAGCTACTTTGAAATTTCAATCAACTGCTAATTATCTATTCTAATGGGAGAGACAAGAGTTCAAGTTATTGTAAAAGGATGAATGACCCCAAATCATATATATTTGGCTTTGGTATGAACTTCATGTACTTTTGGCACCTGGGTCACCTCAACAATTATACTTGCTTAATATTAAAAATTACATTTCCTGGAACTAACAAATGATGGCAGGGTGAAGTCACTTAGCAACAGGAGAGCTTGAGAGATGCTACCTTGAATTTTAAAACGTGCTGTCACGTTGTACCAGTGTGCATAATGCCTGAAGATACGGGAGGGAATGAATATTGACAACTGCCACTGTTTGCCACATGAAGAGGGCACCAGCTCAGCTGCAAAGATTACCTCTCGGACCCTCGGGCCTGTCCCCTTTGCTGTGTGCTGCAGAATTTCACACAGCCACATTTTTTCCATGATGTCTCATGACCCAATTCCAGGCCAATTCCTTGATTCCATCTCTCACCACCATCTTCATGTGTCCAGGGCTAAGGGAGAAATATTTTGGGTAGTAGTTGGTAGGTAGTAGAAAATGACCACAAAGAAATATAAGAAAACTGCTCTGTTGAATCAGCTAGTATTGAATAACGTTTAGTTGTATTCTTCTTTGAAAGGACCAGCTGGTAGAAAACAGCATCCTAATAGTCTGGCACATATAATATACATAAACCGGACCATTTACCTCTTAGTAAGTAATTAATTAACAGAAAGAAAAGGCTATGTACAAAAGGGAACCGTGTCAGACAGGCCATAGGGCAGCCTGTCTACAATCCTGTACCTTGCTGTTCACCATTCTGAGAAATCCCCTTTCTGCCCTGTGTATGTGTGTTGGGGGCCCAGGGTTCTGTGGCTTTCTTGCGATCATAGAATAGGGGAAAGGTGACATGTACTGGGGCTGCCAAAAATGTGTACACATTTTAAGAGATCTTTTTGGAAGTAAAATTGGTCATTCTCCAAAAGTGTACAAATTGCAGGTAAAAATGTACTCACGTAGTATACCTAGGCACACTTGGCCAGTAACGATACCTTTAATTCAACTTTGAAAAGGAATGCTAGATGACAACTTAAAATGTGTGTACATTTTTTGGCACCTACTGTATGTGCTTCAGTGTGCGGTTAGACTGTTCCATTCTATGAATGGTAGACTTGCTTGAGTCCCTCACTCCTACCCTGGCTTTGAAGAGTAAGCTATATGTTGTTGGTCACCGTGTTTGGAGGCCCACATGGCAAAGAAAGAAAGGCAGTCTCCAGGATCTGAGGGTGGCCTCTGGCCAGCGGTCAGCAACAAATAGAAGCCCTCAGTTCTACAATCCCTCTGAATTCTGCCCACCAGGGTAGGTCTTTTCTCAGTTGAGTCTCAGATGGTAGCGCAGCTCCAGCCAGCTCCTGCTTGCAGTCTTTTGAGAACCTAAGCCAGGCCTAAAGGCTAACACACAGAGGCTCTGAGAGATGTGAGGACCAATGAAGAAACCCCAAGCATTTAATCCCAGGACATTGAAATGAACTAGATAAGACCCTAGCTGCCTAGCGGCCTACACATGTGATGAAGAACATAACATTAAGGAGATTATCTATGGAAAATGGTTCTTCAGATACATTGTACTTTAGTATATGCAAGTTCTGAGAACATTTGTAAATAAGAAATCTGCTCAACCTTTTAAGTTAATAACTTTCAAATTACTATTTGAAAAAATATTTTACTCAAAACACTATAATGTATACTAATTATTTATTTGTTAAGTATTTATTCAAAGATCTTAGTGTGTATTAACATGCCAAGAGATGATATAGTAAGAGCAGAAGTGTGGCTGAAAGAAAGGTGTTGGGATACAAAGAAGGGGGTGTATCTGACTATCACAATGCCTACGCACGTGTGAGGATGGAGGGAACTGTGGCCTAGGACTTATAATTCTGACTGTGATAGAGATCTTAAAGAAAAAGGTAACGTCAGGGTTTGGCAGTCCTAATTCAACTTCTCATCAGTATTGAAGAGTTTCATTAGTGGCCTTAAAAAGTCTTATTACTGTTAGCCACAGTATATTATGTTAATGATTCTAATCAAACCAACATTGCATTTTGGAGGTTGCCTATTTATGGAGCAAGTCAATTCACAGCTTTGCCGAATTTCTTAAGTGGGGCTAGAAAAAGGATTAGAAAGAAACAGAATCTGGAGAGTTTGGAGTAAGATGAAAAAAAAAGAATCTTGAAACCAAATTCTGCTGAGTCTTCTTTGCCATGGGATTAATTCCTTCTTTCTCTGTCCAAGGAGACTGGTATATTCATGCGAAAAGCTTTATGGAATCTCCCCCGAGGCAGTTCTCTCCCACGGAGGTATCACTGACTCTCCTTCCACAGGACCTGTAGGTACCATCATTTTCCAGCATACTTTGTGTGGGAGGATTCCAAGCTTTACCTTGGAAGAGACAGCTTGTACACACAAATAATAACTAAATTATGCCAATTGATACTGGTAGAAAGCTAGAAGATATGTGTGGGAATGGATTCTAAGATTGCTAGACCAATAAGACCAGCATTATGTTGAATCAGACCAAATGTGTTGTTTTAGGTACATTTTCCTGAGAATCTGAATTTAATGCAAGCAGAGGGAAATGAATGAAACAGTCTGCTTGCTTGAGTGGGTGGACCATGGACTCAGTGATACTCTGAATATAATGTGTCTGAAATTCCAGAACTGACATAAATAATGTGAAGAAATATTAGAGAGATGGCATTGTTGGGATAGATTTTTAAAGGCAAATTCTTTACCCGCCCCTTTACTATGTCAACTGACAGAGCTCAGAAGACACTCAGTTATTAAGCTATTACAAAGTGTGTAGATGAGAGAATCATTAGTGTCCTCAGAAAACTCTTCAGCAACTATTTTGTAACTGCTCTGTAGCTGGGACTAACAATGGGCGATACACCCATTGAAACAGGCGCCCTGCTTTTAGTAGAAATGATGAGCTCTGAGTGACAGAGGCCATCTGGCAGTGTTTAAATGCTAGAGACAAGAGGATAAAACTATGGAAATACACAGCAGGAGTCTAGTGTCAATCACAGCATTTTTGTCCAAAGGCATTGGTAGGGGTGATTAATTGGTCATGTTGCCCCCAGGAATTAAATAGACAGGATGTTGTGTTAAAGTGTTAATTAATTTATTTAACTGCTAAATCTCTTGAATTATAATAGGAATCTGTCCAATAAGAATTTACTGCTCTCTCATCTAACTGACAGGATTAAGTCTGTTCACAGATGCTGATCTTCTTGGCTGACAGTGATGCTAGATATCTATCCTTGAGAACATTCCACACAGCCACAGGAAATATTATATGTCATAAAACTTCACCCTACTGATTATTTCATTAGAAAGTTTGCACACTGGAAAGAAACAATTATCCTGACTATGTAAGATTCTTAGAAACTGACTTTAATTCCTAGGAAGTCACAAATTTTTGTGAGATACTGATGGAAATGAAGACTCTTATCACACCTGAGATGGTGCAAGACCATTTGACTATCAGTTAGATGAGTCTGCAAAATTATTTTGTGATTATTTCCCTAATTCTTTAATGAATGGTAACAATAGACGTGCTCCAGAAAGCTTATTTTTCCATATTGGCACTCTAGTTAAGAAGTAATGTTATCATGGTAACATCATAATATAAATATAAAAATTTTTCCTACCAAAGAATTATAGCAATGGTTCTCAACCTTCCTGATGCCATGACCCTTTAATACAGATGATGTCATCATGTCGGGGACTCGTACGTGGGTGTATCTGTAGTTGGGTGGACCCACCTGGAGACAGATAGAGTAGCTGTGCCTCGATTCCTAAGACCGTCAGAAATATGTGTTTTCCGATGGTCTTAGGTGACCCCTGTGAAAGGGTCGATCGACCGCCAAATGGTTCATGACGCACAGGTTGAGAACCACTGAATTACAGGAACCACCATCAGTATTTTGGAGCAAAATTTTCTCCTTTCCTGCAGATAACTGTTTTGCTTTTAAAAATTGCTTCTATCTTGTTACTTAAGCCTGGTACATATCCAAATTGTTTTACCCTGAGACATCAGGGAACCATGGGCCATCCACATTCGTATATGAATTTGGATCAATATGGTCCTGTTAGAACAAGTTGCCTCGTAAGTGGCTCACATTCCCATGACCCCAGTTCTGGCCATACCATCTCTTTTATTCAATTCTACTCAAGAGGAGTGAGGCATTCCTTATTATAGTGGGCAAAGGAAGAAAAAATCCTGGCCTAGCCTATATTTTACTGGCACCAGCTAGACTAAAATTCTGTCCCAGGACAGAAAAAACAGTAAATTCAGTTTTATATCATCCAGGGGTGGGGAGAGGAGCCAAAGTCCAATCTTATACTGATTTATGAGAAGTAGCTCAAGATTTGGCTTTCAGGGAATTAATAAGAATAAGAATAAAAGATCAGGGACCGGGGATGTTGGGGAAGAAGTGTGTGGAGGATCTCTCAGTCTGGACGTAGGACATAGAGACATGTGTGTTTTATGTGAGTGTTTACCTCTCTTAGGCAAACATGATGACACATCCTGTGAGTGTAAGTCAGACCCTTCCCAGGCTCTGCAGTGTTGTCACTAGAGGTCCCCGTGTAGAGCTTTTGTGGCGGGAGGACTGCTCCAAACTTCAGAGGCTGACAGCATGAAAGTGATGTTTTCCAGAAGGAAAACAAGCCTCCTGTTTTCACAAAAGAAGGGGGTGCTAGGCGGCAGAAATAGCAGGTTTGTATCACCCATGGAATTGATGGTAGCATGACTCTGCACAGGTGAGCAACCAAGGGACGTCACCTGGTGGAGGGCGACAGGCTCGGGGAGGGGAAAGGTGGTTGGGAAAATGCCACTGGATGAAATAGATTTCCTAATGCAGAGTTTAAACACGTGACACTGGGCTACAGTTAATCAGTATAATAAAATATTATAGCAACAAAAAACTTCAGGAAAAAACCTGTACAAGAAAAGCAAAGTATTCATATTATACTATGTGGCTTGTAATGAATATTTATTACTCAATATCAAAAATATACTGTGCCTCAATTAAAAATTTAATTGAGAGGAAAATCACAGACTACTCAATGAGGGTTTTAGAATAGTGTGACAACGTTCTCAGTTTTAACGCTGCACAGTGAAATGGCTATGATATAAAGGGGATAGAAAAGAAGGGGTAATGGTCTCATCTGAAGACATGAAGAGCAAATAGATGCTATTTTTGTGGGGTGGATGTTGAAATAAAATTGTGTTACTGTAAATAATAAAGGTGAAAAGCAGAAACTCTGAAAACTGTGTTATTGTTCTGAGTATGGAATGGGAGCGGCAAGGTGGCATGGCCCATTCCTTACCAGTCATGATAGTCAGGAAGGAGAGAATGTAACAGACGGAGAGAGAAACAGGAGGATAAATAGAGTATGAAAAAATGTGGACCTAAATCTCAGAAGAAACGTCTCAAAGAGTTGATGGAGGTTTATGAAGGGGAAGCAGTACAAGACCATGAGAAACATTGTTAAGTTGAAGAGCAGGATTTCCAAGGTTGAAGGAACTGTTACTGAGAGAAAACATGGATATGTAGCCTTGGGCCAGATTTTTCACCTCTTTTATTCATGAAATAGGAATATAACATTCATGTCAAATGTGCTGTAAGCTCTTTGGAGTTTTTGACAAAATCAGATTGTGTTATAGGAAAATTAATCTGGAAGCACAGTGTGTAAAAAAGTTTAAAATGTGATGGGTTCAGAGATGGGCGATTTATTTAACAGTTCTTCTATAATCTAGGAAAGAGGGAAGTCATTATAAGAAAATCATGAATTACTAACATTTATGAAATCCTCAAAAAGAACAAGGATCCCACTGAGTTGTGTTTCTAGAATATCACATTTTATTGAGAACCATCACATTATTCTTATTTATAGACAATGAAACCAAAGTTTAAGTGAATTAAATAATTTTCCCCCAGATCATATCACTAAAGTGTGGTAGAATCTGAACTCAGGCAATGACACTTCAGACACAGCAGGGCTTACCTAGTCACTGTAGCTTTCTCGTACCTGAAATAAGGTAGGATATAAGGCTATGAAAACCATGGCGATGAGACTAGATTTTATTCCAAGCATCAGGTAAAGACATTGGGGTAATAAGATGTGATGTACAATGTTGAGCAGACAGTAGGATGTGGCAAAAGTGGAAGTCAGTTGTCATTGGCTGAATTTATGATCCCTCCCCCGCAAATTCCTATATTAAGTGCTAACTGAACAGGATTCAGAATGTGACTGTATTTCGTGTTGGCCTCTAAGGAAGTGATTAAGTTTAAGTGATGTCATTACAGTAGGCCTTAATTTAATGTGATTGGTGTCCTTATGAGGATGATGAGGACACAGGCAGAGGGAGGACAATGTGAAGATACAGAAAGAAGATGGCTTCCCAAGCCCATGGGAAAGGGCTCAGAAGAAATCAACCCTGCTACAGCCTTGATGTTGGACTTCAAGCCTTTTAGAATGTAACTTCCTGCTGTTTAAGCCCCCCACGTTTTGGTACTTCATCAGTCCACTAAAAGAAAATTATACAGACGAGTATTGATGGGGACTTTGGTTGTGGCTGAGGCCAGAAGTATTGAGAAGAGATTGGCTTGGGAAGAGGTGAAGCTAGCTGATCTTGTGAACTGACTGCATGTCAGTGAGAGGAGAGGAATCACAGGTGATTCTTAGGTTCAGGTTTCTGAAACTGAGTGAGTCAGGATGGAAATTCCTAGGAAAGGAGCAAGATTTCAAATACCATAAGACAATGGGATACAGAGAACAGCAAGAAAAGCCAGAGTTGGAAAGGCCCAGTGTTAACCATTCCGTTTATATCATTGGAAAAAGACACATCTCATGCATGAGCAGAAAATAAACTTGAGCATAACCTTGTCCTCCAGATTCTCAGAAAGTGAATTCATTTGCTCACTAATTAGGACCGTGAAATGAGCTTGGGGTCCAGCATCTTACCAAAAGTTTAACAGTTTTAAAATAATTAAGATGATTTTACTTTCAAAACAGGGGCATTATCAGACAACATTTACTATAGTTCCTGAGAAAATAACTTTTAGAGGCTACAGACACACTCAGTAGATCCATATTACGAAGTGTGAATCCTGAAAATGGCATTTCCTACTTATGCAACCCAAGTCAAGTGACAACTAAACCCCTCTGAGCCTTTGTTTGTTCTTCTGTAAAATAGGTAACAGAAGACCACCTTCTTCATGGGTTTTCATGAGAATTAAGTGGGATTCAAGAGTCAGTATATTTAAAGGCTCAATGCAAATTGATTCTTAATAGAATTGTTATTGTCATCATCATAATTAAACTAAACACAAGAAACTAAGCAAAGACATCTTAGATTTAAGCCTAACCATTCAACATCTGGACATAACAGACATCCACAGAACATTTCATCCCACCAAACTGAATACACATCCTTCTCATCAGCCCACAGAACATACTCCAAAATCGACCACATCCTATGCCACAAATCTAACCTCAGCAAATTTAAAACAATAGAAATTATTCCTTGCATCTTCTCAGACCATCATGGAATAAAAATTGGACTCAATAACAACAGGAATCTGCATACCTATACAAGAACTTAGAAACTAAATAACCTTATGTTAAAGGATAGATGGGTTACAGATGAGATTAAGAAGGAAATCACCAAAATTTTGGAACAAAACAGTGAAGACACAAATTATCAGAACCTCTGGGATATTTCAAAGGCAGTCCTAAGAGGGAAATTTATAGCGCTGCAAGCCTTTCTCAAAAAAACGGAAATAGAGGAAGTTAATAACTTAATGGGACATCTCAAGCAACTGGAGAAGGAAGAACACTCCAACCTCAAACTCAGCAGAAGAAAAGAAATAACCAAAATCAGAGCAGAATTAAATGAAATTGAAAACAAAAGAATTATACAACAGATCAATAAATCCAAAAGTTGTTTTTTTTGAAAAGGTCAATAAATAGATAAACCTTTGGACAACCTAACCAGGAAAAAAAGAGTCAAATCTCTAATTTCATCAATCAGAAAAGGTAAAGATGAAATAACAACATACTCCTCAGAAATTCAAAAAATTCTTAACGAATATTATAAGAAACTTTACTCTCAGAAATATGAAAATCTGAAATAAATCAACCAATACCTGGAAGTATGCCACCTACGAAACTTAGTCAGAATAAAGTGGAAATGTTGAATAGGCCTATATCAAGTTCTGAAATAGCATAAACTATACAAAATCTCCCTAAAAAGAAAAGCCTAGGACCAGATGGCTTTACGTCAGAATTCTACCAAACCTTTAAAGAAGAACTAGTACCTATATTACTAAACTTCTTCCGAAATATAGAAA
>CAUYPK010103118.1:0-19762 GCA_963574355.1 Loris lydekkerianus
GCTGTTTTGATCACTATATATTTAAAGTATAGTCTAAAGTCTGGTAGTGTGATGCCTCCTGATTTGTTTTTATTTCTGAGTAATGTCTTGGCTATTAGAGGTTTTCACTGTTTTCTTATAAAATGAAGTACTAATTTTTCCAGATCTTTAAAGTATGACAGAGGTGCTTTAATAGGGATTGCATTAAATTTGTAAATTACTTTGGGTAGTATAGACATTTTAACAATGTCGATTCATCCTAGCCATGAGCATGGTATATTTTGCCATTTGTTAACATCTTCAGCTATTTCTTTTTTCAGAGTTTCATAATTCTCCTTATAGAGATCTTTCATGTCCTTTGTTAGGTACACTCCCATATATTTCAACTTCTTTGGCACTATTATAAAGAGAATAGAGTCCTTGATTGCTTTTTCACCTTGACTATTGTTGGTATATATAAAGGCTACAGGTATATATAAAGGCTACAGATTTGTGAATATTGATTTTGTATCCTGAGACACTGCTGTATTCTTTGATCACTTCTAAGAGTCCCTGGGGTTTTCCAGATATACAATCATATCATCTGTGAAGAGTGAAAGTTTGATTTCCTCTGATCCTATCTGGATACTCTTGATTGCCTTTTCTTGCCTGATTGCAATGGCTAAGACTTCCATTATAATGTTAAAAAGCAGTGGAGACAATGGGCAACCTTGCCTGGTTCCTGATCTGAGTAGAAATGATTTCAATTTAACTCCATTCAATACAATATTGGCTGTGGGTTTGCTATAGATGTCCTCTATCAGTTTAAGAAATGTTCCTTCTATACCTATTTTCTTAAGTGTTCTGATCAAGAATGGATGCTGGATATTATCAAAAGCTTTTTCTTCATCCATTCAGAGAATCATATGGTTTTGGTTTTTTATTTTGTTTGTGTGATGTAGTATATTTATAGATTTATGTATATTGAACCATCCTTGGGACCCTGAGATGAAACCCACCTGATTATGATGTATAATTTGTTTGATGTTTTGCTGGATTCTGTTTTTCCAATCAAATGAAGAAAAATACAGCCTCCTATGGTATATGAAGATCTTTATCATAGATTCTAAAATACTTCTTCATATGTTTATTGGCAATACATATTTCCTCTTCTGTAAAGTTTTATTAATGCTTTATGATTATGTATATTTTAATAATTAATTTCTATTGTTTTCTATATGTCTTTTGGGTTTATTTATATTAGCAGCTCTCAACCTGTGGGTTGCGATCCCTTTTGTAACAATGAAAATACATCACGGCATTAGGAAGGTTGAGAACCACTGATTTATATATCCTTGATACTTAATACTTTATTGTTTGTATATAATAAAAATATCTTCTCCCAATGTGTAACTTATCTTTTAATTTCTTTAAGGTATCTTTTACATATCAACATAATCAAATTTATGAAACTCTTACAGTGTTTTATGCTTTATTTAAGAAATTAAACCTTTCCTAACATATTTGCCTTTAAAACTCTTAACATTTTGTTACAGACATTTCATTCCTCAGACCTTGTGGAGTTGATCTATTTATGTGAAGTGTTATCATAGACATTTTGAAACAGAAGTTCCACAGGAAACAGAAGTATTTATGGAACAACAACAACCTCAAACAGGAGCAAGAAGGTTCTGAAAGTAAAGTGAAGGATAGTCATGGTAAAGAATCATATTAGCAGTCTGGCATATTACATGGTAGGAATATCTGAAAGCATAAAGCAACAACACTAAGAAATGGACATATGTGAAAAGATATTAAACTCATGAGTTAAACACAAAATAATTGGAGTTTTAGAAAAATAGTTGTAGAAAAGACAACAATTAAACAATGTCACTTAAAAATAATGTACTCACTAGATTGAAAGGTTCAGCAATGAAGGTATAAATAATGAGAAAAAAATAACACTAGCTATATTCTTATCAAATTTCTGAACTCTAAGAATTGTAAACAAATATTAAAAAAAAAATTCACAGGCTTCCAGCAGAACGGATAAAGCAAGAAAAAGAATCTAACAAAATATTAACTACCAAAAAAACAATACTTGCATTAATAGATTCATTCCTCATATAAACTTTATAAAACTAGGGATAGGCAAAAATAACTTAAAAAATATGATAAATGCTATTTACCATAATCAAAATGTCTAAAGTAAAATAAAAATTAAAACAACATAATTAAAATGTCTTACACAAAAATAAAATTATTTAATTAAAACCAGGAATTTTATAATTATAACCATTATTAATATTTAAAGTTTTGAGCAACTACAGTAAGAAAATTAAATAATCAATATAAAAATATTTTTACATTAATATGACTTTATACCTAGAAAATATTGTTATATTCCCATATACTACTAGAATAGATTTATATATTACATTCCTCTGACTGAAAGTCGTAGCTGATTTCTATTCTAGAAAACTGGAATAATATCCTAGATATTAAATATTAAAATACACACCTCTGTAAATCTGTGTATTCTTCCTTTTCCAATACTATATTATAAATATCTAATAGGTTAGTCTACTTTCTTTCAAAATAATGCTGTGCCATAATTTCTACAATTGAGCTAACTTTTTCTTTAAGATAAAAATAAGAGGCATTAAAAACCGTATAGATCTTCGAATGCCAATATTAGGTCTATCTATCCTTTCTAAGTAAGTTTAGTTTGTTCATTTCAAATTAACAACTGAACTTAACAAATGTTCACAAATTTAAATTTAGAAAATCTTGCCCTAGTATTATGACTGTGTTTATCTATGTGCTTTGACGAGAATAAGGCTGAATAACATACTAGATATTATTGCCAGGCTCAATTTTTTTCCCTTTAGAATAAAATACTATAAACAGGGACACACATAAATTACATTGATTTCTCAATTCCAACTCCTTCCTATGAAGTTACAGACAGACTTTTCTAATCAGAAAACTGCCATTTACCAGGTACTGATTATGAAGGATATTGTGGGAAAAGTTAACACAGGAACTAATAATTTGGTACAATATCAGAATAGTGCTAATGACACAAGATATAACAGAAGAGAAATCCACATTATTGAATGAACAGCAAGTGATAATTAGGCCACGTGTGGTACAGTCTTCCTCACGTTGTTAGGGAAAGGGTTGCAATGAAGCAAACAAGGAGACATTAAATTAAAATCAGCCCATCCAACTCAGTGTTCTCAAAGATAAGAATTGTTAAGGATCTGAACTATACAACAAATGCTGATTATTATTCTAAACCACAGAATAATACTTTCTTCTTGACTACCAGGGCTTTCTTCTTTAAATAACCAAAGGAATAATATCATTTAAACCTCAGCTCAAATAGAATCACACTAATAAAACTTCTCATTTTGCCTTTTCAAATTCCCATCACAAAATTTATCATTTCATCCTTTCTGCTGTCAAAGCAATTTTAGTCGTTGCTTTAGTGATTTCAATGTGTATCATTTTAGCTGTTTATCTCTCTCCTTTACCATACTATGAACTTTTGAAGCATCATCCTGCTATATTTGTAGTGCCTAAAAATAAGAACTCAGTATTTAACCATTGAAAGAATGAGAAGGAATGAATAAATTGATAAATAAATGGATGAGCTAAATGATTACACAGTCCTGAGATCTCAAATGCACAAACAAAAACAGTATGCTAATGGGATATTCCAGTGTTACATTTACTAATATTTTAAATAACTTAAACCTCAAAAATGGCATCTATCACTGTTTTCATCTTTTATCCTGAAGTCAAGGTCTCTCATAGGGCTATCATACATAAGAAAATATAAGAGTTTCACAGCATCGCTGAAATTATTCTTAGACTAGTTAAATCACTAATGTTCAAGGTAGTATTTCTCTTTTCTTTAATACATATATGTCAACCTATAGAATTTTTAATTCTATTCAAAGAGAAAATAAAATATTATATAAGCCTTAGCACTGTCTCACTTCATTTTCACATTCTGCATTGTTTCAAAAAAACAGTGAACAAAGCTGTACTTTTTTAACACTAGCTTGAAATTTCATGTCTCAGTACTATCATGGCCAAATTTCCACAAATTTGTAAATATACAGTTATAGTTCAATTGTGAGATCAAGTTTTTTCAGCAATTGGGTTTCCAGCCTTTTCTTACGAGGTCAAGAAAATCCTGAGTGTTTTCCAGGATGCACATGTTTCTAGTTTCACAAATAGCACCAAGACTTAAATGGGGCTTCTAATTCCTCCCAGTAGCGTAGTAAAGCACAAAGCAAATTCTGCCTATTTATTACCCTTCTGTGCACTAAAAATACAGCTGGTCTTTGCAATATTTTTGTAGAGGGAGCTTAGTGTCTTTATTAACTTTATACTTAAACCTATGAACAGTCTATTGTTTATCTATATGGTCATTACTTGAAGCACTATACAATTTCAACCAAAAAAAAAAAAAGTGCGTGCCAGATTTAGAAAATTAAGCTAGGTAGTATAAATGCCTATCGGCTGATCATAGCACACTGCATAATGGACCCATTTATTTTGCATACCATCACAACCCAAATCTAAACAACTTGTGTTTTACTTCTAATATCCATCTTGTATTTGTTGACTTGATTGCGTTGAACAGTTTATATACACAGCGAGTCTTAATTGAATTACATTTCTGTGTGCTATTACCTTTCTTCAAAGGACCTGGGTCACTTTGAATTTTGTTAATATCCATTTTAAAATAATGCCAATGCTCAAAACTATTAAATGTGTTGTCTGCCTCACTAATAAAGAAACTGGAATGACTAACCAAGGTACTCATTTTTTTACTCATTCATCCTTTATTTATTCATTCAAACTGTGTCTATTGAGTACCTTGTATGTATCAAACACTAAGGTGATGCTGAAAAATAAAGTTATAAATAGGGCTGAACCTACCTTCAAAGTACCTAAAAGAAAGAGAAAAAAGAAAATCCAAGTGAATGTCCTATAGTGCTCCAGGTGCTATGACAGAGGTAAGGCAAATGACTCTTTCAGAGGAGTCAATAAAATCCAAAAGAATATTAAAATGTCAATATAGTAAAAGAGCATAGGTTTTGGGGTCAAAAACGGAGACTTTTTTTTTTTTTTCTTTTTTGAGACAGAGTCTCACTATGTCACCTTCAGTAGAGTCCTGTGACATCACAACTCACAGCAACCTCAAACTCTTGGGCTTAAGCGATTCTCTTCCCTCAGCCTCTCAAGTAGCTGGGACTATAGGTGTTCACCACAATGCCTAGCTATATTTTTTGTTGCAGTTGTCATTATTGTTTTAGCAGGCCCAGGCCAGGCTCGAACCTACCAGCTTTGGTGTATGTGGCTGGCACCCTACTCACTGAGCTAAAGGCACCAAGCCAGAAACCCAGTCTTCTAACACAAGCTTACTCAGTGCATGACAATTACTGATGTGTCCCTTTAATAGCCTCATCCATAGGACAATAGACAGATTGGTCTAACACCTAGAACAAGGGTAGCCACTTCTTCAGAACAATGCAGCCAAGGGACTATATATGTCACTACTCCACTGTTGTAGCTGCAGCACCTAGGCAAGTGACCCACAACATACAGGAATTAATATGGAAGTAAGAGTAGGTATAGAGCATCAAATATATTCTGTAAGACTACTGTGCATGGTGCCAAAGAGAAAAACAAAATTGACTTTGTGTCATTTAAAATCTAACACAAGGACAAAATCATGACTGATGGCATAATCTAGAGCCAGTTCTACATAACCAACTCAGTTATTTCCCATTCTGTGGACTGAGTACAATTTGCACATATGCTTCCTTAGGGAAGTATAAACAGTATGCCAGTTTACCTACATACCTCCTTATCCCTCTTCTAGTCCGCTCAGTGCTGTATGGAAGCTACTTACCTTCAGGGGTCCCTGTTAGTTGACTCTAGTGGGGTCCAAGCAATGGGAAATGCTTGCTGGAAGTATGACTTCAAGGGAACAGTGAGGGCATGTCTATCTCATGTGATGTCTCTAGAAGCTACTGTGTCTCCTTCCCGTGTCTGGCTCTGGCTCTGAAGGCACAGGCATGACTTTCTTTCTCTGGAAGCCCTGACTCCTGTCTTCAGAATCCTGCCTTCCTGTGGTGTCCCTCCAGCCTAAGGTGGGACCTTGTCTGTCCCTGCTTTCTCATTTGCCCCCTTGTCTTCTTTGATTTCTCAGTGTTCTCATCTTCAATATAACCATGGCCCTGCATTACATTCCTTTCATTACAACTATGTAAAGGTATTTCTGTTTTCCTAGGCTGATACTAAGAGCACACATTAAATAATTATACCTCTTCTGAAGTAACTATAAGTTTGGTAAGTAACATTTCTTTCAATATTCATAAATGTGGGCTAGAACATTATGTGAAAACACAATTCAGTACAAGTTATTCTTCGATTTTAAGAGTGGCAAAATTATGATTGCCAGATACCAGCTTGTTGATGGCTGTTTAACAAGTGAGACTAGACCTGAGAATATGTAGAATATGAAAAGAATTAGAAATGATTCAGAAACTTCAAACACATATTTTTCCCCATAACTAAGTTTTAAGTTAAGTAGTAAGGAGAGGAGAGCACTTATTCCTAACTAGTTCCTGGAAGGCTAATCTCGAGTACCAACATGCTCCTCGGGAGTCAGCTGAATCTAAGGTAGGATTGGCAATGAATGTTTTACCCAAGACATAATCTCTGTCCTCAAGTAATGAACAAACCATTAAGTGAAAGTGAATTATCAAGAGAAGAAAATAATAGATAATAATGTGAAAGAGGGTGATTGGAGATGTGGGTTGCTTTGTTGGCGGTAGAAGATTAAATCAAATAATTAGGGAAGGCTGCTCTGAGGAGGTGCCATGGAGCCAGGTTCTGAATGATAAAATGGAGCTGAAAATCCAGGGAAAACACTACTCGAAAAGCAACCCAAGGCCAAAAGTGGAACAAATGCAGCAAGTTTTGAGAACTAGTAAGATAAATTTGGTTCTAATCAGAAACTTGTATTTGTTAGTTCGTCAAGTGGCAAAACGTATCAAAAAAGTACTAACTCCCCCCTTCCTGAACTTATATTCAAGCAGCAATAAATTCATTTCAAAACAAATAAATAAATGATGGAATATGTAATTGTGTACACTTTCAGAAAATACACTAAAACAGGGGTGGCGAACACGCGGCTAGAGCCGCATGCAGCTCCCGGCCAAAATGAATTTCGGCTCTTTGCCTCTTATCATTATTTTGTATACTGTGGCTCTTTGCCAAGTTTGGATGTTGTTATGCTGCTTCTGAGGAGGGACCTCTGAGGAGCAATCTCTGAGCACGTAGTCGAACTTGTTCGCCACCCCTGCAAAAGATTGATGGTAAACATGCCCCTAACCATTATTAGTCTTCTTGCTTCATTATTTGAGCACTTATGATGTTCCAAAGACCATTCTGAGTGCTTTTAATGTATGAATTCATTAAATAACATAACTACTTTATGAATTAAGTACTCTTTTACTATCACCATCTCCATTTAGAGATGGAAAACTGAGACACAGGCTTTAAATAACTTGTTTAGGATCATACAACTAGCAACTATACAGTAGGTATCTGAATCCAAATGTCTGCTTCATCAAAATATTTTCTTAACCACTAGATCAAAGTATTGTGGTCAAAGGTGTGGAGACTTGATTCTGAAACCTGGGTTCAAATCCCAGCTCTATCACCTGCTAGTCAGTGTTCTAACATAACTTAATAACCAAAAGGAAGACAGTTATTTTTGCCACTACTACCCTACTTATGGTTTTTAGCACTTCCCTCCAAGTCTCCAGGGCTATAAGCTTCATCGAAACTTCCTCCTTTGATACTTCCTAAAGTATAGGCATCTATTATTGCCTTTATGCCTTAAATATTTAAATGGATGTTAGCTCAAAGAACAAAAGTATATTCCAAATAATTTCTGAATATGCTTTTCAAATTCTGCTTGCTTCTGGAGTCATGCAGGAGATTAATGTGTCCCCTAAACGGGCTTTATTGTTATTTTACTTTTTCAAAGATGATGATAAATAGCCTGAATTATTTCTCAACCATTGATATTCTCCCTTTAAAGGAAAAAATTACCATAATATAATTTGTTCAAGTGCAAGTATTTGTAATTTAGAATAGTGATAATCAAAACCTAGAGTGTATATCTTTTCCTCTATGTTTAACTTTTATAACGTTGTCAGGCATAGAAAAAAGATACGGAAAAAATCATTTTCCTTAAATGAGTAAAAATATGTTGTGCCATAGTTTATGTAACTTCTAAGTAAGCCCTATTTAATTAATCTAATAAATTGCTTTTTGTTTAATTTATTACATTATTAAATACAAACCATGATGAAATAGTGTCATATAATCCCTAGTAGATAATTTGATAAGTTTTGACAATTCAGTTTGAAAGATATATTTATTATTCTAGGCTTTGGATATCAAAAGACAAGATAAGGTAGAAATAGAGGTGGATTAATTGATGTTTATTGTGTTACATCTTGGATTATACTGAACACGTCTTTTATGATTTTTATAAGTCAGCTTTAGAATATTAACCATGCATTACAACAATTTTTTTAAAGTGCCTAACATACTTTTAGTTAAATATTTATTACTGGAACAATCTGCCTTTTCATCCATTTAGGTTATTATTTGTCAAAGTAAATCGAATAGGTGCAATTCATCCATAGAAAAATGGAAACTAGTTTAATCGCAATGTAGAAAGCTATTATTTATTAGATTTCAACAATGAAACAAGAGGATGATATAAAATGGGCACGTCATGTAAAAATGGAATACTAACAGAAAATCCTGGCTACTTCAGATAAACCCAGAGACGAATGCTTCATGGATATTCCAGATTCTTCTATTGCTTTACTTGTCTGTAGTTTTTCTATTACAAGGAATTCAAAGTTCAGGAAAAAAACATAAAAGTTTGCCTTCTGTTTAGTGACAACATAGTGAAAAAGAAAAATTTTCACACATATGATAAACCAGTAACTATTTCAATTGAAAAAACAAACAAAAAAAAAGCAAGTAGTGGGTTTATGAAATACCAACAGCATAAAAACTGATTTTACATAAGCATTCAATTGCTAAAGAAAAAAATCTGCATTTAACTTCACATGGCAACTTCCACACCAGCCTTATATTCATCAAGCATAAGGTACAAAGATAGCCAAATTTGAATATCTATACCAACCAAATGGAGGCATAAGGATTATTTAACTTTTCAAAATGGAAAGAATAAAGGAAAAACATACACAGATTCCTGGTTAACACATTGAAGTCTTCATTATTCTTCACGGATACTCCATGTGTGGCCAACTAACTCATAAACCTTCACAAATGCTTAAAATTGACACTTTGACAGTGAAAGCTATGGAGTTGCATTTCTTTTCCTAGATGCCACTTTAGACTTGTACTGTAAAAAATACAATAAAACGAGAAGACCTCAGGCAAAACTCCTGAATTTCTTACCAAAAAATGTTATTCTACCATAATTAAAAGAAATCACTAAATTTGCATAGTCTATGGATTCTATTTCCTTTAATAAGAAGAGTTCTAATTACTCTGGTGACAATTTACTAAAGGTGATAGAGAGTATTCTCTGAAAGCCGTGGCTGTAAAGATAGGGTGGAAAAGGATCATAATTTCTGATCATATCAGGTTTAGGATAGAAAAATGTAAAACATCTTCAATTCTTCAGGTGTATTGTTGGGTTAGAAGGTTTGAGATGGTCCAAATTTGATGATAAGCCCCAGAGAGAAACATGAGACACAGGGACTCTAGCAACCCTAAAGCAGAGCTCCAGTGAATAGGGTCTGTCCTCCAGTGGATTTGGCATTTTATTGTAAAGGAAGAAATAATAGAGAATCTTACTAAAAATGTAGAGTCCTGGATTCTACCCAGACCTACAAAATCAGGTTAGAGTTTAGGAAGCTTGTGTATTCATTTTTAACAACTCCCCAGATAATTTTTATTGGAAGATCTACTTTTAGACTATACTTTGAAAAATGAATATATCAAGTCTTTCAAAAAATATTCCAAAGACCGAAATCTTTTAAATGGCCCACCATTGGCAAAGTATACAACTGCTACTCATGGGAACAAAGACATGGAAAAGGGCTAGCATCCATCAGAGTGAGCTATAGTATCCTCAACAGGATGTTCATTCATGGTTCCTGCTTCCTAGACCCTAAGAATTAACCTCATTCCTTCCTGTTCCCAATACTGCTTCTTCCATCTCAGTCCTTTTGAGAGCTCTCAATAAATTCCTGTTTAAATTAGCCAGCGCACCCTAGAACAGTTTCCTACTAGGCAAAATGGACTGATTTCACAGGAGTATTGTGATAACTGCACAATGTAACAAAGTATACCAACTCAGAATAAACTAGATGTCAAGAGTTATAATATTTAATGTGAAAGAGTGGGGTGGAGGGGGCAGTGGCTAGCACCTAGGGAGCTTTTTAAAAAATGGTCCATTATGGACTGCTGTGAGATTCACATTCAATAATTCGGAGTAGAGCCCATGTTTAACTCTAAACATACACATCCCTGGTTTTCTAAAGCAGATCACCGGGTTCTATAGGCAATCACATTTTGAGAAAAGGTAAGCAGGACTATGTTCCAGCTTTCCTAGACTGCCACCCCTCTCCTATTATTTATTGCTGTCTAATGTTCAAGATGAAATCCTTTCAGGTTGAAAGGGGTTCAAGGGTGTACCCAGAGATAAGACCAAGAGATGTTCAGGCCAAGTATAATGAAAGAGATCTGAGACCCACCTAGACAACAGTGGCATCTGCACCAAAGTGATTGGGGGCTTGTTTTTATACTAGGCTTACAGGGAGGGAAATCCCACAGGTTTCTGGAAGATTTTGGCAGGCTATGGTCTTTTCTGGAAGAACTCTTGGGATGTGGCCAGGTAGGCCTTTTGCTCTCGGACAGGAGGTGGAGGAAGGATTTAGGCACCTAACACAGGTAGCTGTTTAGGTATATTTGTTGCTGTCTGTATCCCCTCATCTCTGTTAAGGAAATTAATGGGCTATTTCTGTTTAAAAGGCTTCCTGCAGAGTAGCAGACTCCACAGGGAAAGAAAAGTAAATAAGATATAGTTAACTGTGGCAACACATTAGTTGATAGTATAATCTGTTTAATTATGCAGTCAAATTAAACAAAACAGTTTGCTGGAGGATAGCTCTTTTTACTCACAGAGAACCAGGAAGTAAGTTTACATATTCTGTTGTCTTGAAAAAAAGCTAGGAAAATGGCACACGAGAGGATGTGGGTGTGAATCCTCACTCTCCCACTTATTAGGTACATAACGAACATCCATTAACTAGGGCAATCTCCAGTTTCCTAGGAGGAAAAATGGACTAATTTCACAGGGGTATTGTGATAACTGCACAACATAACAATCATTTTTTAAGCCATATAATGTTAATATGTATGCTACTATCCACAGCTATCCTCTGACTCTGTACATTCCCTTAATGTATAACTACAGCTACATACACAATATAAACTAATGCTTCCTAATGTTAAATAACAATGCAATAAACTATTTGGATCAAATTATCCAGGTATTTTATTAGGATTATTAGGTTAATGTATCATGTCTACACTGGTAAAGTCTGTTTTAAAAGATAGCTTCAATGAGCAAAATCTCAAGAATACAAATACACTATCAATCCTAATAACTCTGGTACTTCTATGTGTAGGTTTTTATTACCTGATGAATTATGAGAATTGTACCTGTGTTTATTGTCTTACTCTTCTCGTCAGAATAACTGTACCTGTAGTAAATGTCTAGTAAATACTTGCAGATTGATTGTCAACATGAGCTTGAATCCACTCTGATACTCTCGGGTTATTTATATATCAGTAAAGTGGTTCTAATGACACCAATCTTGAAAGATTGTTTCAAGAATTAATGTAAATACATACAAAGCACTTAAAATGCTCTGCTGCAGTGAGAAGTTCAAAGGAAACATTGGTTTGCTTCCTTACCCTCTATTCCACCATTAAGTAAAAATGTTATGAAATTGCCAAGATTCCTGTGTTAATGGTTTTAAACATTATTAAATCATAAGTTGTCTTTGCCATAGGCATAAATTCAGCACCAACAGGGCAATGTTAACCAACCATAATATATATATGCCTCATTAATGTCTTAGGAAAGCATAACAAGAGAGTTTCATCAATGAAAGAAGAGTAATCACATTCAAGACATAAATGTCAAAATGACCTGTCTGGAACTGTTCCTAATCTTTGTGATCAACCTGAGCAACAGATAGAATGCCATATTGTTCTAAGGAAAATGACAGGGGCTGTAAAGATGGGTAATCATCTTCTGATGCCTTCAGACAACTGAGAACCAAAAGTGCCAGCCAGCTGTAACAAATCAGCCATCAAAGATTAAAGTAAAAAGTATCTCAAGGAAATTGCATCTCCTCTTTCTGCTTCAGCATACCTGAGCCTATTGATTAGCATTTTTAACTGCCTTCTGGTGCTAACACTGAGAGATACAGAGTGAGATATGAAAAGAAGACTTACACCATGTATCTTGTTATCTTATTATGACCTTTGCATCCCTCTAAAATTTGAAAATGGTTACCAAAATCCATTTGTTCCAAGATTTAATCAATTATGTGTAGAACATTAAATATTTTAGCAAATACTGAGAACTTTCATTTTATTTTAGCAGAACAGATATAATCCATATAATTCCAGAATGCCCTCCTTCTCCACTGGCATTCCTCAGTCAACAATGAGTAAGTTGTTTGGGAATCACTATTTTACTGTACTCTCCACACAAAATGTTCTCCCAACAGAACAGGAGAATGGGATTTTAAAGTGGGTTGCTATTCTCTTCCCAAAGCTACAGGAGCTTTTAGCTTATTGACCACACTCTGTGACAAAAAGATTGAAATGTGGAATTTATTATAAGACCAGAGTTTCTATTTGGGATCTTTGAACTAAGTATTTCCAATTCTCTCATCTACCTCCAAATTGTTTTCCCTACTGGGGGAGTGAGATAGAAAGAGAGATTTATACATTCACAAGATATTTAGCATCTTATGCATCAATAACTGCAGTTTACAAATATGAAAGTTAAAAAAATGTATTCTTGGGAAAATGCAGAAAACATAAAAAAAAATCTAAATAGACATGTGTATTCAAATAAAAGCAGAAAGGATAGATAGGTATTGTCAGGGAACATTTACAATATTAGAATAGAAAAGGGCTCAGTGAGATGCTGTCATACAAATGAATATGACCTAAAGTAGGTGAGAGGGAAAAAAGGTTATAAATATATGACAGAAGAGTATTCCAGGAAGTAGGAATGGCAAGTACAAAGGCCTTGCAGAAGGAATTTCTTGGTCTTTAAATCATGACAAGAAACCAATATGGCAGGGTTGAGTGAGCAAGAAGACAGGGATGAGGTCAGAGAGTAACAGGGCCCCAAATCAGGGAAGGTCTTGTGCGTCATTGGAAGGCTTTGGCTTTTAAGTTAAATAAATAACCAATGAGTTTTGAGAACAGAGAAGTAAGCTGATCTGATTATATGTATTTTAATTGGATTACTCTGGCTATTGTGTTGGAAATGCTGGGGGCACAAGGGAAAGGGAATAAAGGGATAAGCAGAAAGACCACTTTGGAGTCCACTGTAATAACTTGGTGATATGTAATTGGAGCTTGGATATAAGGAGTTAAAAATGGAGGTGGTGAAAAAATGGAGGTGGTGAGAAGTGGTCAGATCCTGGAAATACTCTGAAGAAATCCAAAAGGTCTTCTTAAATAATAGAATACTTCATATGTGAGAAAGAGAGGGTTCAGAATGCTTCCATGATTTTTGAACCAAATGGCTGGGAGAATGGAGTTCCCATTTATTGACACAGGAAAGCAGGTTCAAAAGCTTGTGTCTGCACATGTTAAGTTTAAAATGTCTATTAGATGTCTAAGTGATTATACAAAGTAGGCAGCTGGAGTTCAGAGGTGTCCTGGCTGAAGATGAACATTTGGAAATCAACAATTTAAAGACAAAATAGTTCTAAAAAAGAAAAATGATAAAATACAATGACTAACTAATCCTTAGGTCCTTAAACATTTAGATTTTATTAATATATCTATGTGTAAAATATATTAATAGTGGTATTCTTCCCTTGAACAATATTTGAAGAAGTGTTACTTAGTTACTGAATACATGTTTGTTAATTTAAAGAAACTAAAGTGAAATTATCCAGATGAAAGTTATAATATTACATGAAGATATTAACCAATTACTTCAAATTCCCACTCTACTTTCACTGTATGTATTTAATATGTGTGAATCAGCCAAAATATAATCTAAACACACACAGAGTTCTGAAATCAATAAAAAGTCATTATATTTATAGAAAGCATGGAAATTTTTATTACTAATGTCATTATTATTATGTAAACTCTTACTTTTTGGTTTTCCTAGCCCCAGCCACACAAAATATTGATTATGGAAAACATTCTGAAAGAGGTGTTAAAACTGGTTAATTTTCTGTGAACCCAAGTTAGGAAACTTGCCTTTAAACAGGAAACAAAAAAGTAAGTTCTAGTTTCAATTATAATACAATATCAAAAAAAAAAGATCTCTTTAGATCTCTAAAATGATACCTAGTGTTTCCTAATTTAAGTACTTATATCCTTACTTTACATATTACTATCATTACCTAATGTTATTAAATGAAATGTGTGAACTAAAAATAAAACCTGACCCCTATTAATTAAACGGAGCCCTCTCAGCCAGGGGAACCCAGAAGCACCTTAATACTGAGTTCGCAACCAGAACTCAGGATAGGAGAGATAAAGTACAATCACAAATGCACCTGATTTACCTTTCCTAAATATTCAAAACTTCTCCAGTAGCTTGTTGAAAATACTGTATATGTTTGACCACCCCATTTAGTATGAACGCCTATCTTTCTGGAGAACTTCTGCCTGGCTTCTGGCCAGCGCTCTGTTTTCTAGCCTGTCATTAATGGCCACCTAACAGGCTGCTACCCTTTATGAGAAATAAAGCTCTGCTTCTGTCAGAGTGTAAACCTTATTATTGTTTTTTAGTCAAACACATGTAAGTGACAAAATGTGTTTCCAGGTGAAAAATTCCTTTGCTCTTGGGAATTATATTACATTAGATTTGCTGTGTGCTCCTAAAAGTGGAGCAGTTAATGATACAGCTATCTGAAAAGCATATTAAAGAGAAAACACAAATCCAAAGCATTATTAATTATTCCATTGAAGACAAAGCCATAAAAATGGATTGAAATTTTCTGTACTCTTAAGACATGTTTTTTCATTTCTTCAATATGGCTTCATTTTTCATATATTAAATCATTACTACAGATCCAAATGTAAACTCATATTGAAAAAGGTTATGTTATTAATATATGCCTACTTATTAACTGTAATCTTAATCAATTACTATTACAATTATCTTACTTAAACCTAAAATATATTAATGTAAAATATTTGAGAATATTATTAAAATAGATTTTAAAAAGGTAAAGATAAATCAATCAACAAACTTTGCCAAAAAAAAAAAAAATGACAGGGGTATTTAAATTTAAAAGGCCATAATTGCCACACGGAGAGAATGACAGGGAGATCAAGTAGGGGTCCTATCCAGGAGCCTCATCCAACCATAACTGGACTAAGTGCTAACTGAAGGTTGCTTTCTTGGTGCCTTTGGTGATACATTGGATGAACTATGAATTGGCAGAGGAAATTTTGTTCAGAGAATTGGAACCTGAAAAAAGCTATCAATTAATAGCTTTTAATATTAATAAAGCTATTTTATATTTTAAAGAAAGCATAGATATCACCAAGACACCACCACTACCATTATTTAAAGCTGAATAAAAATCAATGCTCAACTAGCTGAGTTCAGAGAATCTGAAAGAAAACAAGGATTAATCTACACTTTTAATGACAAGAATCATCTTAAATGGCAGTTTGGAGTCAAAAGGAAATGATGGGGGAATGGGCATGAAAATGCCCTGAAGAGACAGGTTCCCTAAGTAATAAAAGGAAGAGGCAATGTAACTTGAGCTCGATAGAAGTAGGACTTGGAAAGATGTTTAATGAGATATGGAATTCAAAGGGTTGTGCATAAGTGCAAAAGGGAGATTAGTGAGTCGCCATGACATGTAAGAAAACAAACTTGATATCCAGAAAATGCAACACTCAGAGTAAATTTCCATATGAAAGCTATAACCCAACTACAGCCCAAGATGAAGGGGAAAGAAAAGGGGGAGGAGAGGAGGGAAGTAAGATGGGTGTAGGGAGGGTAATTGGTCAGACCACGCCTATGGTACATTGTGCAAGGGTACATGTCAAATCTACTAAGTGTAGAGTATAAATGTCTTAACACAATAATTAAGAAAGTGCAGTGAAGGTGATGTTAACCAGTTTTATGAAAGTATTTCAAATTGTATATAAAACCGCCACATTAACGCAAAATGCATTAATGTACATAGCTATGATGTAATAAAAAAAGAAAAGGAAAAATATCTGTTTTTAAAAACCTATTTGGAAAAGAAAAAAAAAGGTGAAAGGAAAACAAAACCTGGAAAACTAAGATGGGAACAGGGGTGTAGAGGAATTAGCATGTATAAAATGTATAAATGTAGAATAAAATAGGTTGCCATTTCTCTAAAGTGAATTTAGCCAAAAGCAAGTGAAATGGTCACTATAAATTACTGGTGAGTAACAGAGAACAAACATAGACAATCAAACTGACAGGTGCAAAAATAATTCTGGGGAAGCTTCCAAGGGTCTGGCGTTTTTCTGGCTTAAATTTCAAAATGGTCGAATTTACTGGTTAATGTTCAGGCCTTTACTTTATATCTACTGTGAAGTCAAGCCTCTGAGATGAATAAACCAATTTAGCATCAGTTCTGCAAAATAACTTATAATATATAATTTTTTTAAAGGACCATTCTTTTAAAAAGTTTCCTGCTTTCATTTTTCTTATAGATTTTGTTTACTCTTTGAAAATATAGTATCTATCATGGTTGTGAACTCCACCTCCCTGCTCCCCTACTAACACATACATGCACACACACACACTCACTCTTAGAGAAAACAAAACCAGGAAGAGTTGGTTGGCATAGATAGGAGCCTGTGGTCCCAAGAAATATTAATAGAGAGAACTTCTCATTGGAAAAAAAATTATACTTCACACTATAAAGAATCATAGTTAAATTTAGTACCTTCTAAAGTATTAAAAATGGATTTTGGTCCGGAAGGTACAAAATTAAACAACTATGAAAGGTTCTTATTAGCCTTAATAGAAGGGAAATTACTTAAATGACTTCCTAAAATCAGAGGCAGTTGCACCTGACAAATTATCAACTTTCACCAGAGAAATATATAAGTATTCTCTGCAATCTGGAATAAAGAAAATGAACCCCAATTGTGTCTTAGATGTATTTTCAAATTGACAGTGTAGATTTTGCAATAAAAAGATCAGACAATTCATACTGGACAGAGAAACAAGCTTCAAATTAGTAGACTCATGTGTGCATCTAAGCTCTGGCCTTAATGTCTCAGTTTAAGTAATTTCTTTACCAGGTATACCATGACAATAATATCTATTAGCATCTTCTTTTATAAAAGTAAGTTATTAAATTAAATTGTACATGAGAAAATTTGGAGATGTTCTTAATACAGATGTTTTGAGCAAATGGAATTGATCTTCATCAATTTCACACGGGCAGGTGCACAACATCTCCCACTCCTAAACTAGAAAGTTAACTCACACACTAACTTATTACTTGGGCACCAGGATGATATGCTGCAAGCCTTTTTCTTTCCTTTTTTATTTTTATTTTTTTTTTAGGAAAGTTCAATGAAAAAATATGTAATTCTAAAAAGAAATATTGATTTGTGTGTGGCATCTGTGGCTCAAAGGAGTAGGGTACTGGTCCCATATACCGAAAGTGCTGGGTTCAAACCCAGCCCCAGTCAAAAAAAAAAAAAAAAAAAAATTGATTTGCTTTACGCAAGTAAATAAATATTACAGTAAAATATGTGTATATAGTTGTATTTAAATTTTAACAATTGATTATGCTTTTTTTAAATTAGAAAAAAAAACCCTATCATGTAAAATATGCTTATGGAAGAAATTTAAGAACCCTCGTGGCTGATTGCTATTTATTCTCTTAGATCATATGAAAGCTCTTTGACCCATCTACAAGGCATTTTTCCAACTTGTCTCTTCCTTCATCTAACTGAATATACCTTCTTATTGATGAGTTCAATATAACATACTACAGATGCTCCAGCCGATTCTTACTCTGCTATGTTCCCCTTCTGTTACCTTCCCTGAGAATATCGGCCCTTATCTATCAAGACCTTTTTGGTCCTTCTAGTTTTATTAGATGATTTTCATATTTGATGTATTAGTTTATTCACTATTGTCTTAGATCTCAAGATGATGAGTGGTAGGACTACAGAGAAGATGAATTTTGTATTTCACTGAAGGTATAGATGATGCCAGAATTAGGGAAGTACATTAATAAACATAGAAAGAGAACTAGAGAAATCAGTAAACTAAAGAACAGAAGCTTAGGGTCAGATATTGATAATAAAATCCAGGTTGGAGGAAAGAATAGGAATCTTGACCTGTAGTAGGTGCCACTGCAAGTCAATAACTAGGATCAGGCAGATATTCAGTAGTCTGACCAACTAAGGAGACATGTATAAGAATGTTCACGGCCACATTATTGGTAATTAGCAAATATCTGGAAATAATGTCAAAGAAGCATAAGAAATGTGCTCAACTTATTAACAGAAATATGTCCATAAAAACACAACCTATCAATATACATCAAAAAAATAGCTATAATAAAGAGGACTAATAATATCAAACGTTGGCAAAGATGTGAAGCAACTGAAACTCTGAAACATGGAATGTAGGACTATGAATTAGTTCAACCCTTTTGGAAAACAGTCTTGTAATATCATTCTACCTGAATATTTGTCTCTCCTTTGTCGTGCATATGTTCACCAAAAGATACATAAATGAACTTTCACAGCGGCTTTTATCATAAAGAACAAAGACTAGAAAGAACATACATGTAATAATTGTGGTATATTTGTATAATGTAATAGAATGCTACTTAACACCAAAAAATAATAAATTTCTAAAACTCACAACACTTGGATAAATCTCATAAATGTAAAATTAAGTGAAAGACATCAGATACCATAGAGATATTATTAGATTAGATTCCTTTAAGCTTAATAAAGGCAAAATTAAGCTATGTTCATTGAAGTCAGAATTGCAGTTACCCCTGGAGGATATCATCTAGGAAAAGACATGGAAAAAATTTCTACATGGTGTAAATGTTCTATATACTGATATAAGTTGTATTTATATGATTGCATTCATATGTCAAATGCAGCACACTTAAGATTTGTATATTTACTGCATATACTCGAGTATAAGCCGACCCCCTTAATTTTACCCTAAAAATTGGGAAAACTTAGTGACTCGAGTATAAGCCAAGGTGAAAAATGCAGCAGCCACTGGTAAATTTCAAAAATAAAAATATATACCCAAACAATTACAATAATTGAGGAATCAGTAGGTTAAATGCTTTTCGATATTTATTGCTAAAGAAAAACTGTAAACTAGCAACAACTTTAAAACTTTAAATAAAGTGCAGAAAACCGTAGCTTAACAGGTAATCAAGCTAAATCACAA
>CAUYPK010103121.1:0-66588 GCA_963574355.1 Loris lydekkerianus
TATGATCATGGGGCATCATACACTAGCTTCACAGACCATTTGACACATTTTCATCACAATAGTTAACATAGCCTTCCTGGCATTTTCCCAGTTACCGTGCCAAGACATTTACATTCCACATTTACTAAGTTTCACATATATGGCTCTTCCTTCCCCTTCCTCTTTCTCTACTCTAAATGAATTAGGGTCATAAAATTGCTTTATTGTGTAAATTTAGAATTTTCACTTTCCCTTTTCCACCTCTTCTCTGACCAATAAATAAATTAGTTTTGAAGAATCCACCCTGGTGGAAATTTGTGGTCAGGTGATGGAGAATGAGACCTAGAAAATGTAAATATGAATACATTCTCTGATCACAAGTTGTTTTATTGATAGAAAATTTTTTACTTTGAAAATCATTTGGGGCGGCATCTGTGGCTCAGAGAGTAGGGTGATGGTCCCATATACCAAGGGTGGCAGGTTCGAATCTGGCCCTGGCCAAAACTGCAACAACAACAACAAATGATGATGATGATGATGATGATGATAATTTGGATTTTTATAGACTATGATAGAGCTTGAATGTCTACTATATCCTGCTACCATTCTGGCGCTATTCACAGACCTTGAACCAGGTACTATCTGGAGCTGCACAGTTCAGTTCTGGGGTCTGATTCACCATTGTGGAGCTATCTGAAATTTAGAGGAAAGATGATTAAGACCAAGAATTTTGATCAGCAGCAAGAGGTTCGCTATCATTTCTCTCTAATTGGAAAGCAAGATAAGAGTAACCTATGATACTTGCCTTAAAGCTACATTTGCATATCAAGCACAGTTCTGTCACTTGTGCTTATTGGAGAAGACTTCCCTACAGGGCCAAAGCCATGGCATAGCGCTCTGCTGACCCTATTTGGAAGAAAATGTGCTATAAGAAGCATTAATATTAGGAAGAAGAACCCAAATCCATGGCATGAAATGTAGTCTTCCTCAACCATCTCTACTGCATTCATAGCATCTCAGACACAATCTCCCCCATCACCAAATGCTGTACTCCTTGTTGTGAGATGATTTTCATGTTGTGTTTCCTTTGCTTGAAAAGCCCTGATGCTAACCCACGTTGCATGGTTTCCTTAAATGTAGCAGTACCCAAATAATCATGTAATTATACATGTAAATACATGATTATTTAGTCTTCCTCTTTTCTGGTCTGTGGGTTCCTTTTGTGCTTTGCTTCTATAGAAAGTGCTTCATACTCAATTATAACATGAAAGAACTCTTGTCACAGTACAGTATGTAAAAATGCCTTTTGCCTTTATCTTCATTTAAAAACTTTCTGGTAGATTTAGTCCAGCCCTTTTTACACAGGGTGTCCATGAAATTCGTGTGCATTTTTAAAATAGTTTAATGATAATGATGTTCTAAAGTTGGTCCTAAACTGTTTGCTAGATTGCAATGCTAATGATGCCTAGCAAGGTGTTCACCTAAAAAACCATAATAATTAATGAAAGTAGCTAGAGAACCTGATAACCACTATAGATATTGGCACTCAAGTTTTTCACAATTATTTCTTATCACTCAATTAATTAAATAGCAAATGCTTAAACTTCATTTCTGCAGAGTCCTGTAAAACGGTGTATCTCAAGATTGATCTTTGTCTATTTGTCAATATGTGCACATTCAAGGATTGCTTTGCTGAATTTCAGATTCAACATAATATAACTGGATTTTATCATTGTAGTAATCTGAAACGGTCCCCAAAAGATAGTCACCTCAAATCCTAGGAAGCTATAAATTTTTCCTTATTTGGGAAAGAGTCTTTGCATGTGTAATTAAATTAAGCATCTCGAGATGATATAATCTTTGATTATTTAGGTCAGCCCTAAATCCATTGACAATTGTTCTTGTAATAGAAAGGCAAAGAAAGGTTCAAGACAAGGAGACAAGGAAACACACACACACACACACAGAGGCAATGAGAAAATAGAGGCAAGATGGACACTGAAATGGCAACAGCTTCTAGAAAGAAGCTAAAAGAGGCAATGGATAGAATCCTCCCTATAGTCCATGTTGGGAGCACTCCCCAACCGAACGCTCGATTTTTGCAGGCCTGACCTCCAGAAACACGAAGAAATACATTTCTGTTGTTTCAAGCTGCCAAGTCTGGGGCACATTTGTTATCAGAGCAGCTACAGGAAACTAACACACTATTGGAAGTTTCACCCCTCCCTGCATACACACATATCTCCAGTGTCGCTTCCTGGTTTGTGTTTCTCCGTAGCATTGATAATATTCATAATATTTACCTTGATGTGTCTCTCCAGATTGAACGTAATGAGGGTTACAGGTAAGCATGTTTCATAAGAGAACTCTTGGTAAAATAATAATAAAGCCCAATATGCCAAAAGAACATACGCTCCCCGAGTAATCAAAAGGGTAATTACTAATTTTAGTCTGCTCTGATATAAAAATGAGGTGCCACTTTTTCATTATTAGAAACTCTTTCTACAAAATTTCATCTTTAAAAGAGTATGGATAAAGTCAGTGAGGATAAATTAAATGAAATAAAAAGCAGTCTGTGCAGTTGATGAGGGAGATAGATACTTACGTGGGAAAGCAGGATCCAAATGTGGTGCTTACAATCCATCAGATAGTCAACTTATCATTGTCAAATTTGATATTTCATGTAATGGAAGGGAACATAAGCTCGTCATGCTTCCAACTGGGGATGATCTATAAAGACACCTTTAAATGGGGCAGAAAACACAAAATACATCACACACTGATACAGACATCCCAGGTTTGTGTGAATTTTATTGACTGATAATATAAATCAATTATATTTCTGTAAGCTATTCAATGAAATAAGACAAAATATCTGTAAGATAAAATAAAGATGTTTATTCTTCTAAAAAATTGGAAGAATACTTAGCATACTGAAGCTTTTTACCTGTAAGTAAATCAAAGTGAAAGTTGTGAAAATTATTTATGCTAGTTACTACAGATATAATGTAAAACTTTTTAATATAACCAGACACATTCAATTTATTTGGCACTGTAATTAAAAGAAGTGTTTAAGATAGAGTGGTGATGGATATCTATTGGAAGGTAATAGCAAGACTACTAATAATACTGTAATGCCCATTTTACCTTAAAATAAACCAAATCATTTATAATGATCTAATAAAACAATAGTCAATAATATTCTATAATTTTTTCGTGTACTCTGATATAAAAGTGAGGCATAAATAAGAAGTGAAGTGTTCACATATTTAAATGATCAAAACAATCAGATACTTTAAAATACATTTCTCTCATTACACATGTGCACGCACCTACTGTTAAACAAATGCAAAACACTACTTTGTAAAATGCCTCTCTGTGCAAACAAAATACATCAATGTTGAGACTTTAATGTAAGTGACAAATAACAAAGTATCATCACCAACATTCAGCATAAGTAAAATACACAAAAAATAATTTGATACAGTCATTTTCTCCAAACACATAATGATGAAAGCATCTGTCATTCTTAACTCTAGAAACTTTTGAAACTGTATTTAGGCATGAGTGTGAGGTATATACACATTTGTACATAAACCACATACCCATATATACACATTGGCACACACACATACACATATGTACACAACATTCCAGTGAATATTTAGGTTATTTGAAAGATTTATTTTTTAATACATTTCTACTTATAGTTTTAAATCTAAAACAGTTGAATAAATAAAATAATAATACTCCCTACTATTTTTAAAGAATGGTAAGTACAATGGAATTCTTGGTAAACTACAAATTAGTGTATAAAACCTGACTTCATTTCTACATTTTGTTACAAAGGAGATGTAGATTTATAATTCAAAATTCAGTTAAGCCATCAGCCTATTTTTAGACTTTCTAATCAAAACTACTACATTGATAAAACATGTACCCTCAAAAATAAGAATAATGTTACAGCTTCTATGACTTTAAATATTTGATCTCATGAATATGTAGGACTTATCAAAACTTTAAAAGGCACCTTTTATAGCATTTACCTGAACTTCTACCAAAACTGGTAACAAAAACATATGGAGTTATGCTGATTTTTAAGAAGAAATTTGAAATTATAGCATGGTAATAGTTCTGGTAAAAACTATATAGATCTTACAAATAACAAAGTAACCTATCATTAGCATTGGGTACTTACACCAAAGTTTCACAAATAGAATAGACGTTGTTTAGCTGGTTGGGATAAACATGTAAATGTAGTGGGTTTTTTTTTTACTTTCTAATATCTAATTGTTAGCCACTAGTAATTATCTAAAAAAGTCTTAAGTAATAATTATACAACACAGATATCTTTAGCTGGGACTTCTTTTCAAGATTACAAATTGATATGCCTACCATATATTTTGACTCGGAGGCTTGATACATTTCAAAGTCAAAATTAGGGAGCCCATTAGTCTCCTACGGTTCCAACTTATTCATTTTTCTTCATCAATAAATATTAATGGATCACATACTCTTTGCCAGTAAGAATGTTTGTTCTACTCATTTGTGATACATTAGTAAAACAATTAATAAAAAATAAAAAAACTACAAAAATCTCTGCCTTTATAGAACTTATATTCTAGAGACCTAGCCATTGCCAAAAACATCTGAATGTGAACCCTGATCCTGCTATTCTATTTTTCTATCTTAGCCTCTTGTGCTGCTCTAAAAAACTATGTTAAATAGGCTACTTTATAAAACAGTGTAAATTGCTCTCAGTGTTGGAGAGTGGGAAGCCCAAGATCAAAGAACCAGAAAATTCAGTGTCTGCATTCTCAAAATGAGCCCTCTAGGTCTTGGGCACCATTGACTTTTCACAACCTCCTATTTAAGCCCTGAGGTTCCCACAGACTTTTCTCCATGGATTAGTGCAGAATTTTGTTGTTGTTGAGGGACATAAGTGGGTTACCTCTTATTCTGCTATCTTGCGATGTTACTTTCTCACATCATTTTTATGGATATCACCCACCTTTTGCCAGTCTGTCCCCTAAACGGTCACTTGGCTACACTCTCTGTGTTCTCTCCCAGACATTTTTTACAACATGGCCAAACTGAGAATTTTCTTAATCTTTTAAGTTCTGCTTCACTTTTGATAAGTTCTGGATATATAGGTGTGTGTGTGTGTATGTGTGTGTGGGGGGGTGTGTTCCATCTTTAACTCATTCTCTTACCTCACATTTTTATTGTAAGCAGTCAAGAAAAGTCATGTTATACCCTCACCATTTTACTTAGATATTTCTTCTGTGGAATGCCCCTGATGGAATGTTCAACAAAATACTAGGACAGGGATAAAATTCAGCCAAGTTCTTTGCTCCTTTATATTAAGGAATTTCTTTCTAATAACGTTTCTCATTTCCATCTGAGATCTCATCATGATGTCCCTCACCGTCTATGTCTGTACAACATTCTGTTCACAATCTCTTAAGCAACTGATTAACTCTCTCTCTATAGCTTATCTCTTTTGCTAAGCCTTCCCCATAATGGTCCTTAATGCTCTATTTATTTCAATGTAGTTTTCTTTTCTAGGATGCATTTTCAGATTTTCCACCTTCTACCCATTATCCAGTTCCAGGCATAGACATATTTTTAGGGATTTGTTACCAAACCCTCTCCCTGAGTACCAATTTCTGTATTAGTTAGTTTGAGCTGTTATTTAAAAAATTACCTTAAATCTAGCAATTTATAAGCAGCATAAACTTATTCCTCATGGCTCTGGAAAGTGGGAAGCCCAAGACCAAGGCACCAGCATATTCAGTGTCTGGTGAGGGTTTGTTCTCCACTTCAAAAATGATGCCTTCTAGCTGTGTCCCCATGTGGAAAAAGGACAAGCAAGCTACCTCAGGCCTCTTTTAAAATCCCATTCATGAAGAAAATGCCCCATAACCGAAACACCTCCAAAAGGTCTCATCCCTTAATACCATCAACTTGTGGATTAAGTTTCAGCATAAGAGTCTGAGGGGAAAAACATTCAGACCCCACTACTCCCTAAAAGCCAGTTAATAACCAAGTTCTCTCTATGCTACCATTGAAACAATTCTCTCAGATCCATTTAATAGTTTGCATTTCCATGGATACTGCCAAGTCTAAGATAATTTCTCTTCACAGCTCTTGCTGTCTTTCTTTTACATTTTTTCTACCAGCTTTTTTACTTGCTTTTAATTCATTCTCCATATAAGTAGTGATTTTTGTAAATCTATGCATGTATCTCCTTTGCATAAAATTGTTCATTATGAAGACAGTTCTATTTCTAGATGAAGAAGGAAGCGGTAGGTCCTGTTCTTGCATAAGCAATGAAAAATCAATAAATTGATCATTAAAACTTTAGAGTATAAAAATGGTAGATGCCAGGAAACCCTGAATAACTGAATGCAGAGAGGAGTAAGTCATTCATCAAAGAGCAGAGAGCTATGGTAGATTTCATATCAAAGATAGGCACCTTGTCTTGGTACCCGTGAGAGCAAAGAGAAGGCAGGTGATTTTTATCAACAGTGTTGACAGGTAGAAGAATTGGAGAGTGGAAAAGCTCCAATTGCAAGGTAACAATTATTACAGTTAATGTTTCTTCTGCTCATTCCCACACTCCCACTTATTTGCAAGGAAAGATACTGGAGAAGAGGCTGCAAAGTAGAGAAGATACATACAATCCCAGGCAACATTCTGTGCTTAGATTCCAGGGCACTGCATTAAATTTAATATAGTGGCAAATAGAGCCTATCTAAAATCTCCAGTTACCCTCCCAGCTCAAATACTGACAACATGAAAACAATTGCAACCACATTGGTGGCCACACAAGAGATTGGACAACGGGTATTGAGAGATTAATTCAATCTAATTAATGGCACAGCTCAGCCCCAAATGAAATCAATTCTTGAAAGAATCTAAAAAGTCAGTTCCTCACCCTAAATGCCACATACAAGAGAGGACTCTTAATTGGGGGTTGGTGTCGGTGATAACGTATTTTGATTCAACTGTCACTTTTCTCTTTTCTCACATATTGAGACTATGCTAAAAAAATATGAGATATGCAGGAAGTGGAAAATCATAATCATAATTTTAAAAATTCTATTAGAAGCAAATCCATACATGATTAGCTATGGCAAAGCCTTTAATACAATTATGATGAATATGTTTAAGAAGTATTGGGAGGGTGATGGGTTGGGCCACATCTATGGTGCATATTTTTATCTATAATAAAAAAAATTTTTTAAAAAAAAGTATATGATATTGAGATAGAAATATATGATAAAGAGATAGAAAAAGGGAAAGGTACTTCCAAGTACCAAGTTTTCTGAGTACATAATAAACTTGAAATCATCAATAGATTGATAGTCCCCTTATCAGAAACAGCAAATTAGAAAATATAATAGAAAATAAAACATCATTCTCATTATCAACAAAATGTCTCAGCCCTTTGGAATCAATAAAGCTCAAGACACACAGACACACGCACACATATAAGAACTTCTAAAGAAAGTTTTAAAATTCTATTATAAGACACACAAAACAGATTTATATAAGAGGAAAATATTCCATGTTCATGTACGGAAGCACTTAAATTTCTCCAGGAATCTAAAAAAAAAAATGAAATAAAAAATATTCCATTTAAATTTAAGGTTGGAATTTTAAATTTTATATGTTTTCCTTTTTACTTCCATAAATATGTTGAACACGAGAGTAATTTTATTACATATGTAGATTGCATAGGGACCTAGTGAGAGCTTTTAGGATATCCATCTCCCAAACAATGGACATTGCCGCCACTCTATGATTGCTCATCCTCTGCTCTCTCCTGTCACCCTCATCCTTCTGCGTCCCCACTGTGCATCACTCCACCTGCTACATCCAGGTGTACACGTTACTTAGCTCCCACTTACAAGGGAGAGCGTGCAGAATTCCTTTTCCTGTGTCTGACTCACTCACTTAAGATAACAGCCTCTAATTCCATCCATGTTGATGCAAAAGTCATCAAACTAAATAAACTAATTCTAAGATCTATATGGTATGTAAAGGTTCACATCTAAATAAGTTCATTTTGATAAAGAATAACCAGGATGTGTGAGTCACTCAACCAGTTAGAATGCAGAGCTCAAAAGCTGTGCACGATGGATATAGCATTGCTGAGAAACAGATAAATACATTAATTGAAGAAAAAAGAGGGTAGAGGCATTTGATAAAGAATAAGATGGCACCTCATAATCATAAGAAAAGGAAAGATGATTTTAATGATATTTTAGGAAATATTGCCTCACTGTATTGGGAAAATTAAATCTGGGTACCTCCTTTATTTCCAGATAAAAATGTCCTCCCTATTAAGGATTCAGTTATAGAAAGGCAAAATGTAAAGTTAATGAAAAATACTATTGGAGAAGATATTTATGATCCAGATGTATGAAAATACATATTTTAAAAATCCAGGCCTCTTTGTCCACTTGCCACAACAATGGAGGCCCGTGTGTCTCCATGTATTCTATGGTGAATATTTCTTGCTTTGTAAACTTTCTTACTCTGTAAACCTATCTTTCTCTTTCTCAATAAACTTTGTTGCATCCTTGCCTTAAGAAAGTAAAACTAAATTAAAATTGAAATCCAAAAATTACAAATCATAATCTAAAAACTTGATAGATTTCACTACTTCAAAATTAATGGCCATTTAACAGAGACTGGGCTGATTAAAAGAGTATATTGGAAACATATAAAATAAATAAAGGATTAAGAAGAAGAATATACAAGTAATTGCTAATCACAAAGAAACAGACAGGAAACTTAATAGAAAAATGACAAAAGATTTTAAAGGACCATTCATAGAGAAAGAATTTACATGCCTGACAAGCATATAAAGAGCTGTTTAAACTTACTCTTAATCAAATAATTTGAAATTATAACAATGAGCTATAATTTTATATTTATCAAAATCATGAAAATCAGAATATGGAATAATTCCACTTTTTTGCAAGGATGTCAGTAGAGAGCAATTCTCATGCCTTGCTGGCAGGGTAAACCATAGAAGCCATTCTGAAAAGCTGTCTGGTTATATTTAGCAAAATTACACATATGTGTTTCCTGTGACATAGAAATCCAAGTTTTAGAACATTTTCCAGAAAATGCTTATATAAATCAGTGTGGGGATATGTATAAAGATACTCACCATGGCACTTTTTATGGCAGTAAAAAATTATAGCATCCTAGTTGTACATCATCAGGGAATGGATTTGTAAAATGTGCTGGAAATGGACAAAACAAGGTGACAGTAAGATGCAGCGAGTACATATGGCCCGACACAGATAGTCAAAGACACAGCCTGCAACATGCAGGAATTCCACCAGTGTTCGCAAAGTTACCATCCACTAATTTAATACCTCACATACCATATACATGTATCTGTGCACACACAAACACATATACAAACATCTTTTTTCCCTCACTTGAGTGTGTTAGAATGATATAATTTTAGACAAGACTTTTTTTTTCTTTTTGAGACAGAGCCTCAAGCTGTCACCCTGGATAGAGTGCAGTGACATCACAGCTCACAGCAACCTCCAGCTCCTGGGCTTAAGCGATTCTCCTGCCTCCGCCTCTCAAGTAGCTGGGACTACAGGTGCCCACCACAATGCCTGGCTATTTTTTGGTTGCAGCTGTCATTGTTGTTTGGCGGCCCGGGCTGGATTTGAACCCGCCAGCTCAGGTGTATGTGGCTGGCACCTTAGCCACTTGAGCCACAGGCGCCAAGCCCTAGACAAGACATTTTAACAACAAAAACTATCTAATATCTATGAAAGATTTAAACAACATGTACATTAATTTTATACACATGCTGTATAAAGAGAAAGAATATAATAGTATATACACACACATACGTGTGTATAAAACATGTATAAAAGTATAATTATCACAATATAAGGATTTAAAATATTTTTATCTATTTTCATGATTCAATTATAAAATAGTGGGATTTAAATTTGCTAAATATTTAAAATAGTTGGAAAGAAACCATGGAATAGTTCCTTAATTATAACTATACTGATTCAGTGATTCTGCTAATTCACGTTAACTGGGGCTGTTGAACAAATGCAGAGAATTACTTCATATAAAGTGGTGACAGTATCAATTATCCTTCACACGAGTTAAATTCTTTTCTGTGCCTTCTGTGAATGTGCAGATCAAAGTGGGAGCCAAAAGAGTGCTTTGAGAACACACGCGCGGGACAGTAAAATGAATTTTGCCCTTACAATTTTTGGTGGAAAATAAAAAGAAATGTAATTGGCCAGTGTACATTTCCATTATTGATTACCAGCAGGATTTTGACTGTCATGTGCAAATTTCAGGAACACTAATTAGATTATTTCACATTGAGTGGAAATTAACAGCAGGCCTTATTGTATATAAAATGCAAAATCGGAAGAAAGGCGTTCTGTTCTCATAAATCTTTTCTTTCTTCATAAGGCTGCTTTCTTTTCTACATCTTTTATATCCGTAGGACGATGGGATCAAACTATGCCCTGCTCAGAATGTAGATTGGTCCTGGGATGTTCTGTAAGTTTAAGTATGCAGACAGTGTGGTTGTTATCCCTGATATACCAATGGTCTGCATAGCCATGTGGAAAGATTAATTACGGCTCACATCAATTTTAGCCTCTAGATGTCATGTAAAGAACATAACATCTGAGAGGAAGCTGCAGAATTTTGATTATGGTCATCTGAATATGTGTGCGAGCCAGAGTGGCAGATGAAAGGGGCATCTTATATTCCTTTACAGAGTGTGTGCTAGGCAAGCAAAGGCAGCTAGGCTGAAAACCATGTCTTGAACTGCATCACAAAATGCTCACACTTGTCAATTAGTCAACTCTTAGGATTAAAAGAAGAGAGATAAGCTCTCACGTGAGGTGTGCTCTATTTGATCAGTGTCTAAGATTGAAAGTGATACCGTTGATAGCGTTCAGATATTTCAAAGCAGTATAGCAATTAATACACTAGTACGTATCTGAGAGAGGAAAAAAACAGAAAGGTACAAAAACTGAGGTTTCTGGGCTTCTTTGAAAAATAAAATAAGAGCAGAGCAGAATGGAATGAATCTTAAGTAAATTATTATATATGTTAAATTCCAGTATTTTAATGTGAAATGAAAGGATATGGGCAAGGTACTTAGCAGCGGGAAAATAAAATGTGTTTCAGTTTATTTCCCAAAACTAAGCAAAACGGAAACCAGATGAATCACAGGAAAAAAAAAATTCATCAAAAAAAAATTGTGTAACATGGATTAGAAAAGGAGACTGTATCTGTTTGCCCCTCTGTTTCTTACAATCTGCAGTTAATTCATCACAGTGCAGCTCCCAAGATATTTAAGGACAATGGAAGATGTCCACAAGCCCTCTATGATTTCCATTTGCAGCCCGAGAATGCAGTGGGCTGCACACAACACGCCATCTAAATGCCTCCCGAGGAGGGTAGATGTGCTGCAAGTAGGCAAGGAAACAAGATGAGCAAGAAACAAAGCAGACAGTGAGGACGGGAAATCATGCAGAAGGACCGAGAGGGGATGAGAAGAGCAGAATGTAGGAAAATGAGAGTCTGCTCAAACTGATGTATGGTAATAAGCTCAGACACTGGAAAAACTTCACAGCTGAAACTGAAACAGCACATCTGATTTCAGAAGCAGAACAGTGGAATAATGAATAGTGTAGAACCATTTGGTTCTTAAAGCTAGGTTTAGATTCATCCCCGGGAAAATGCTGGTGATTGAAAAAGTACTGGATTCCCCTCGAGTGGCTCAAGTTGAATTTCTTTGTTTTCCCTGAAGCTGCCAAAATAAGGAAAGAAACAGACTAATTACTGGACTTGGAGTCATAATTAAAGGTCTCACTTGTGCATCAGAATTGAGCAGTATTTTAACCAAAAGAAAGTTTCCCTGAGTTTACAACAAACATTATTGTTACTTATAAAATTGAATTATTCTTTTACACTAAGAGAAAAACCACATTATTTACAAATTATGATATGAACCTCAGGTACTTCTTAAACCACAGGTGAACCACTCTTAATTATCTGTCTCTCTCTCTCTCTTTTTTGTTTGCAGGGTTTGGCTGCGGCTGGATTTGAACCCACCACCTCCAGTATATGGGGCCAGCGCCCTACTCCTTGAGTCACAGGAGTCACCCTTAATTATCTCTTTTACTACTGAGTATGTAAAAGTTTTTATAGTAGAAACAGTCTTTAAAGGAATAGTCAGGCCCAAATAACAGTGTTATTTGCAGCTGAGACCTGTGTACCAACAGTTCAAAAAAAATGAGTGAAGTCTCTTTGAAAATGGCATTTGTCACCCAGCTCTTGATCAAAACATCCCCCAACATATCTCTAAAGAATTTACAAAAACATGCACACAAAAGATAAAATACACAGTGGCATACACCAGAACTTTTGGTCAGTCTATTTCCAAAATCTATAGGAATTTCCACTAAGAATTTGCAGAAACTACTTAATAGGTACATTTTGTATACACGTCTATGAGCTGTCCAGACTGAGCATCCTACAGTCTTTTACCTACATTCTTCCTGCTACTGGGTCAGCAACTCAAGTCCAGTAAAGATTCTTCATGAACCAGGAAATTAGATACAAGTCCCATGTTTTGTTTTGTTTTGTTACAGTTTTTGGCCAGGGCCAGGTTTTTTTTGAACCCGCCACCTCTAGTATATAGGGTCAGCGCCCTACTCCCTGAGCCACAGGCGCCGACCAAGTCCTGTGTCTTCTTAAAGAATACTTTTGACTTCTATTAGGACCCCCCTGCTATTGTGCTCTTCAACTCTCTCTTGCTACCAGTATTTACATTAGACTACTGGGTCTATTCTCATTTTGCCCTTTATTTGTACTCGCCATTTCACCCAAGAAGCACGGAATTTTCATGTCAAACTTCACCCAAGTATCTAATTTAAAGCATCGAGAACCACTTGGGGGGGGGGGGTAGGAAAGGGAAAGAGAGAGAGAAAGAAGAGAGAGAGAGAATGGTAAGCACTTCTTCAAAGTAAGCACAAAGAAAAGTCAAGAGATACATCACAGGTGCTTGGTGTCTAAGGGACAGAGGAAGTGTTTAGGGAACAGAATAACAAGAAAGACTTACAATCGATAAATCAGAATAGATTCTCTTTTCTCATCTTCATGTTCTATTTCAACCTGCACTTGCTTGAGGATAAATAACCCATTTTCTTTCCTCTGTAGTTAATTTTGTGTTCAGTGGAGTATGTAAAGACGCTTCTTAACTCTCAGAAATAATAGGGCTAGGGCAGAATACAGGGAGCAGAGTGGCTTAAAGGAAAGAAAGACTGTAGCCTCTTTTTTTTTTTTAAATCAATAATTCTGTTTTTCTAAGTTTTTTAAAGTTACAAGCTAAAATTCTAGACAAAAATGTGTGAATATAGTACAATAACCACAAACGCCCTTCAGACAGTGTTTCTTCTGTGCTGGGTACTCTGTAACACACACATACACACACACCATAACAACTCTAGGTTTTGTCCCACTTTTGGAAGTGGGGTAATAGACATAAAAAAATACTAAATAAAAGGAGAAATCCACATAATCTAAAAATGGCTGAGCCAGAATCAGATCTCAGCTCTGTGACTGAAAATTCACACAGCCTTTCCAAATCACAGAGGTTTCAACTGCATTAGTGAGGACTCCAACCATAGCAAACTAATACACTCATGTTGGCAGAATTTCTTTAAAATGTGCTTCCATGGCCCCTGAACCTTATCTGGTCCAAAGATGTAATAAAATACTTCTTTTTTTTTTTTTAGCCAAATTGGTTTATTAGTAATAAATCATTGCTAACATTTGCCGAGCTCTAACAATGTGGTAGGTGCTACATCAAGAGGCACTGTGTTACCTTGTGGTAATAGTAGACTCATCTCAGTTATTAACCCCCACTATTTTAAACGGGTGAATTGCTAAAGTGTGAGGACAAAAAATTATTTTCTTCAACACAAACAATAATCTAATAACAGAGAAACATTTAGTCGTTTTCATTTTATATATAGCATAGCTTTACCTATGTATCAATGTAATAACTAAAGTATAGAATATTCACTTTAGCAAATGATACCCAAGTAAAAGTAGTTGTCACCCATTTATAGCCATGAAAATTATGTTGTAAATCATAATTTTTGATCTTGTTGTAATGAATAATTTCTCTTTGAAACAATGATCAAGTTTTACCTACTCACTTTAACACTTAAAGAAATTGATGAGGCAGTAATCCTCAGATTATTTAAACTTTTTCCAGAGTGTCAGACTTCAAGCCCTGTCTTTGCTTCCTGTTTACAACCATTTGTTCTTGCTGGGAGGAAAAGAAGTTGCCTTCATAATCATTTAATTTTTTTCAGTGAAAATAATTCTCTCTTCTACAAATGTTTACTTTCTTTCATTTATTCTTTCCTGCAGATATTTCTTGGCATCAGAATAGCCTTCACCAAAGGAAAATAATGGAACCTTCAATTTTTACTGGAGTTAAAAATTCCTAAAATCAAAGGAACTCTTTTTTTTTTAATAATTTTTTTATTATTAAATCATAGCTGTGTGCATTTGTGTAATCATGGGGTACAATGCGCTGCTTTGATATACAGTTTATTTTAGTTTAAAGTTACAATCTTTTAACTGTTAAATCTTAGAGTAGGCTTGCTCAGATAATGCTAAATTGACACATACAATCAAATGAACACGAAGAGGAAACTGTTCTGTACCCAGCCTGCAGGTGTGAACACACAGAGTTACTAAGTTTCTCTCATCACTGACATATGTTATGCAGAATATGTCTTATAGTGTTATACTGACAATTTTTTAAAAGCCAGCCAAGCATTGCAATCCTCTGATGCATGCAATTGAGAAAATAGCAAATATGAATCTGTAAGTACCCCTTAGAGGAAGGAAGAAAGCAAGGAAGGAGGGGAGGAAAGGAGAGGGGAAGAGAAGAAACAGGAGGAAGGAGAAAGGGGATGGGAGACTTCACTCATATTTTAGCTTTTTCTTCCCAACATATGTTTCACTATGTAAATGCACCTTTTGAAGAAACTTAAGATAATGAAATGCATGTTTGTGGAAAACGCATATTGCCATCAAATGTTCAAAAGATGTTGACTATATTCCAGCAGGTAGCCTAAATCTTTTTGTATTCTATTCTTTCACAAGCCCACCCTGTGTTGTCACCCTGTGTTCCTGGGAAGGAGCAGTAAGACACACATCTCCTTACATGTTTCAAATACTAGATTGTAGATACAAAGATACCCTTACTCCTTCATCTGATCGTGATGTGACCTAAGGGACGTGAGGTCACTTTTCAGATGCCTGAAATTATGATCAATAATAAAATAGTGCTCTAGGAAGATAAGGAATAAATATTCATTACCAAACAAGAAACATACAAAACAAATATATTTCATAGAAACTGTCTTTTTGACACAAGATCTTTGCTTTTCACAGCTTTTATTCTTCTTGCAAATTTACTGAAGGTAATGAAGGTTAGACTGTTTAAATATTGCAAAACATTTACTAATTAAGACCTTTTTCTGGTGTAAATATTTCCTTCAAAAACATCATTGAAGTAGAGGTCAGGACACCCCAATCCTGTCCTAGTTTTCTCACTGGCTGAGGAACTTGACTGTCAACAATGTGACAGTGAGGCAGTGAGGTGAGTCTCTCCCCTATAAGGAATTAGCTCCCCTCCTGTGGTCATCCATGTTACTTGATGACCAGATGAGAATCAAATGGGAATATGTCAATCAAAAAAAGAAACCTTCCAAACACGTAAAGTACTAGGGAGGTCTAGGGCAATGTTCTTAGACTTTTGCCTGCATCAGAATTGTGGGTAAATCTTACTGAATGACTGATGATGAGTTTTTAACCCAGAGTTCCTGAGGTGAGGCTCAGTAACTCTTACGTACAGCTGCTGCTGCTGCTGCTGATGCTTTGAGTTAGTTGACACATTGAAAACTGTATAGGGAACCACTTAGTGGACTAGTACTGTTGTTGTTCATGATTAAGAAAGTTTGTTGCACACTATTTCAAAAAAGGACCATCAATGTTTTATTTCCACATCACACAATGAATAACCAAAACTACATCATGTACTCGCCTTAGAATTGTCAAAACTGTAAAGTTCACTTTTGTATATTTCTTAAAACCAAGAATTGTCACCTCTGACAGTTCTATTTTCTTTACCATAGCATTATGATGTATTGCTTAATAAATAATTTACTGATTTTTCTTTCTTAACTAAGGAATGAAAAGACTAGCTACTAGGAACAGAACACTTTTTTTTGGTTATTTGTTTGTTATGTTTTGTGTTTTTCCTTAAAAATAGATGCTTCTCAGATTTACACAATAAGTATTGTGTAGGCATTCATCAAATTCTTATGCTACCTGAGTTCAAAAAAATCATTGTAATAGAGGTCTTAAAAGGGCTTGAAATAATATGTTCTTCCTCTTCACAGTTGACAAATTGGCAATGGTAAACAATCTAGAGTTCCACTTCCCTCCTCATGAAACCCCACTCTGGGCAGGGTCACAAGGATAATTCACACCTAACTGACATCATTATTGTGGAAGTGATCATCATTATCTGTGTGTATATATACTCATTTTCAATGTTCTTTCTGTAAGAATTACTACTCATGAGAAGTCTTCATAGCACAGATTTACTCATCTTACTGAAAAATAATATTTTCAAAGCTCAGAATAGCTCATTTACTTTTCTCAAAACAACAATGGTCCTGTCATCATTTCCACTAATTAATCCAAATTCAACATACAGCAATTAAACCTCTTCCATGTTATTCTACCATCACCATCCACATCATCTTTCAATACACACACACACACACACACACACACACACACACACATCATGATTAGCTACCATCCAGATACGCTTTCATAATCTTAGAAAGTAATAGTAAGCCCTAGTGACCTTCTCATTTCTAGAATAGATTCAGTGTTTCTAGTTTTCCTGTTACAATTTTTCCCAACCAATTAGACTTCATTATTTCTTGGCTTTTTTATGTCAGTTTTTATTTGCTGGATGTTCATTGAGAATTAAAGTGTCATTGAGTAAGTGTGATTAAAAAGTAAAATGTTCTATATAAAAAGCAATGTGTTCTATACATTTCTGTCCTAAACAGGGCAATTTAGACCCTCTGCTTACATAAACTCCCCTGTGTTAGTGGGCTATCATAGAAATGTATTTCTTTCTCAAACCAGGTCCAATACTGGTGATCTTATAGAACAGAACTCCCACATGGTAATTCAAGAACCCCTGGGTCTTCCTTTTATGGTTCCTTCTTCTCATACAGCAGCAATTCAGCACCACTGAGATTCCCCAAGACCCTTTTAGTGAATGCATAAGGTAAACCTATATTTGTAATAATACTAAAATGTTGTCTTTTTTATTCCCACTCCACCAAATAGTCACATTTTTCAGAACTACCTGATGTGTGATAATGTAGCCCCTTGAATAAAGAATGAGAAAGACAGTAATCAAATTTTCAAAATGTAAAATAATGCTACTCCTCTCACCATTCCTTTTTGTTTTGGAAAGTATAATTATTTGTCATAAAAAATTTTCTATCAATAGATATTTGTTGACTAAATATACAAAAGCATTGACGCATGGATCAACGTGCAACTAAAAAGATGCTAATAATGGCAAAGTTTAATCCTCTGTCCTTGACCATGAGCCAGTCAACATTTTCATTAATGCCTAATATTTACATAATGGGTTTTATAATACTTCTATTTATATTATATTATATTATATTATTTATAATACTTTCAAATAATTAAAATATTTTATTTGGGAAACCATAATACTGATGAATACATAAAAATGAGAACTCTTGAGATGTTCAATATCGCTTAAAAGCATAATGAGATCATGAGACCAAAAGTTTTGAGATCTGTTGTAGGAGGGCATCATATATTTTCCTTCTAGGTGGTGGTAAAGGCAAAAGAGAATGGGAAGACGTAACCACATCTTAGCTCCTTGGCATGAAAGTGGAAAACATCAATTGCATTGCTATTCATTCCTGAGAACTGGTACATGGAAACAGACCCATCTTGCAGCCACTTTAGAGCTGCAATTCCATGTTCTAGAAAAAGGAGTACAAATCTTTGGTGGGTAGATAGCTATCACTTTCACAATTTCCAATAGTTACAGTAATTATTCTCTTGGAAATATGTTTAAATTACAAGGGAGAACATGCCTTGATGAGTTTCCACTAGTCCATGTTTTTCTAATTCCTATAAGGTAGATTAATCATTCTTCTTTAATTAAGATTGCTCTCTTTCAGGAGCAAAACAGGCAAGTCCATTGAATACGGACATTGAATAGTGAGTGAAATTTGTTCAGGTCATGAAGGAGGTAAGGTGTCACACTGTGCAGGTTTTTCCATGGATGGCTGTCCAGGTTGTACATCAAACAAAGATGATGGATACAGAGCTTCTTAACAGCTAAAGCCCAGCCAGTTCCTTGTAGTGCACTATTTATCCTAACACTTGTTTAAAAACAAAACAAAAAACTAGGGATATATTTCGTTTAGGAAAAAAAGCTTGAATTTACCTGATGGGATACTTTTTTTATAATTTGTATAAATGTGCCACAGAAACAATCAGCAACACTGCCTCTCTGTTTTGTGACTATAGACTTTTTTAAAAAATGTTTTTGCTGTTCTATCCTAGCACCTAAGTTAGTCCCTAATGCATAGCAAAAACTCAGTAGATATTTGTTGAATAAATACACAAAATTGAATCATGGATCAATGTGCAACTAAAAAAAATGCTAATAATGCAAAGTTTAATACTCTATCCTTGACCCTGAACCAGTCAACATTTTTATTAATGTCTCAGCTATCAAAGGAAAAATAATGCTGATTAAATTTCCAGATGACTCAAATCTGAAAGGATTATCCAACCCTATTGATTACATTATCAAGGTTCAGATATAAAAATGGCAAGGTAAATGATGGGCCAAAACTAACACAAATCAACTTAACCAAAGTAAATATCCTGCATGTTGGCTCAATGAATCAATTTTATAACTGTATGCATAGGAAAGCTTGATGAAAAATAGTTTGTATTAAAAAATGCATAAATTTTATTGTTGAAAATTATAAAGTAATTAGCCATATGACTCAGTGCTAAAATAGCAAAGGATTAATGAAAGTATTGAGTACAAACATAAAGACAAAGTAGATTAACTCAATGATGTATTTGCCATTCTCCATCTTATCTATTGTAATCAGCTTATAATGTCATATTTTAAAAGCTTTTTTTGAAAGGTAGAGTTTTTCCAGAGGAATGTTTGACCTACAGAGAAAATGATGGCGTAAAACATCTAGCATTCATCTAATATTTGTAAAGCAAGTGACACATTACCACATTCAGGGAGAAGTCCCACTGCAGAAGTATGACAGAGAGTGTAACTGTGCTTAGCACCAGGAGCAAAAGTTCCCAGATGTCAAGCCTCTGCACGGTTGCATCTCCAAGAAAAATTCACACAGATACCGTATGGAAAAATGTTTATTCACATATAGAAGAAACATAGAAAACTCAGCTTCAACAATAAGTGTCAGTTCCCTCATGGCCAGTGAATCTCATTTCACATCCCTCTTCCTCTGCAGGTGAAGGAACCCATGTCTTCCCCACTAGGAAGAGAAGTAGAGTGAGGTTGGCCATATGACACATACTTAAGCAGAACAAAGGAATATGTATCAAGTTTGGAAGAGAAAAAGATATTCCCAAACCCAGAGATATACCCAGAACTGGCTGTGATTTTTTAAAAATCTCTTCTTAAGAATATGTTCCAGACCAAAGGTCCATTCTTAGGCAATCAGGCAGGGATGGAAAGAAAGACAGCATCACTGTGGCATGCCCAAGACCACTTGTCTCAATAATATTTATCTTCCTTTTTTTTTTTTTTTTTTTTGAGACTGAGTCTGAAGCTGTCACCATGGGTAGAGTGTCATGGCGTAATAGCTCACAACAATCTCCAACTTGGGCTCAAGGGACCCTCTTACCTCAGTTTTCCTGTTTTTAGTAGAGACAGAATCTTTGCTTTTGCTCAGGCTGGTCTCGAACTCGTAAGCTCCAGCCATCTGCCCGCCTTTGCCTCCCAGAGTGCTAGGATTACAGGCATGAGGCACCATGCCCAGCCTAACTTCAGTCACTTTAAGGACTTTCTTGTCTATTAAAAGAAGTCAAGTCTTACTTTATTCCTTACTCTAAAAGTCAATACTTGATTTTATATAGGGATGGTAAAGAGGACATTATATCTCAATATAAGAAAAAATGTTAAACAATTAAATCTGTCAGAAAGCAAAATGGGCTATATTTAGACTATGTGCTTTCTCTTTTTAATCATATTTGTAAAGAGTCCATATATTGATAACGCAATGAAGAATTTTCTCCTTTATCAGGAAATATAAATGACTTTGAGGATCCTTTTCTTGGCCAACATTCTGTGCTACACTGTGATTCTAATTCCAGAATAAGGTAGCAGTAGTAACAGAAAATCGACTTGGTCACTTTTTTCATTTACTGCTGTAGCAAACTGTTTGTGGATTGTTTTATGTAAACCATTGAGCCTCCAAATATATAGCATGACCCTCCCTGACCTCTCCCTCTCCCACTTACTTCTCTCTGTGTACTCAACTTTTTCATCAGCTGTTGAAGTGGATTCTAATGCTCCCCTATTAATTAGCCCCTTACCCTTACCTTTTCACTCTCATCAATTCCTAACATCACTCTCTACAAATTATCAACACAGTCGTGAGGTCATTTTGCCTACATAGAGGGCAGCATATCAGCAAGGACATCAACAAGACATTCATAAAGAGGCTTTCTCTGCCTAGCAGCAATATTGAAGTTATCTTGTACAATGTCTAAAGCAAATGTTTCCTTTTTGTCACTTTTCATCATCACATTGCCCTAGAAATTTAAAACATTAGTAAATTTCAGTTAATCTCATGTTAACCTATTTGTTTTCTACACTAAAAACTGTTGTTGTTTTTTTCCCTAAGTCTACATACTAGGCTTCTTAAAATATGAAATAATACAATGATTAAATAATGCAATGATTCAAAAATAGATTGAATATTTCCAATTCATGCATGCTATCTACCTGCATGCATATGCTATTATAAAATTATGTAAAAAATGCTAGGAATGGCACATAGGGCCTTCCCTCCCAAAAAAAAAAAAAAAAAAATTTATAGAATAGAATGAAAATAGTTACTGTTTAAAAAACTGAATTCAAAGAAATTTTGTACACAAAGCACAAGTGCGGAACAGAATTAATCTCCTGTTCCAAATACCAACATGAAGTAAGATGGCCCAGTCAAGAAAACATCCCACATACATCAAGGGGTAAGTCACATATATCAGGTAGTAAACTTATCCCATGACCAAGTATATAATCTGAGCCTACTGATTTATCTAAACCTGGATCCTTTGGGGCCAGTATGTGAACTACAAAATCATCTAAACCAGGCATCCTCAAACTGCGGCCCGCGGGCCACATGAAGCAGTGTCAATTGTATTTGTTCCTGTTTTGTTTTTTACTTCAAAATAATATATGTGCAGTGCGCATAGGAATTTGTTCATTTTTTTTTAAACTATAGTCCAGCCCTCTAACGGTCTGAGGGACAGTGAATTGGCTCCCTGTTTAAAAAGTTTGAGGACGCCTGATCTAAACACTGAAATACAGCAACCACCCGAAACTCCTTCTGTTACAGTCATCATTGCTATGTGTGGAATTTGACACATACTGTGGAATATGAGAAGCAGTAATTGGTGGGACCACACCTATGGTGCATTTTACAAGGGTACATGTTACATCTACTAAGTGTAGAATATAAATTTCTTAACACAATAACTAAGAACATGAAGTGAAGGCTATGTTAACCAGTTCCATGAAAGTATTTCAAATTGTATATAAAATCAGCACATTGTGCCCCATAATTGCATTAATGTACACAGCTGTGATTTAATTTAAAAAAGCAAGATAGAAAGTGAGTATATGATTTTAGTTTATCTAATAAAAGAAGACTTATGAATATATGTATAGGCTAATATTTGACAGCCACGCAATAGAATAAAAAACTAAAATATACTTTTCAACATTGACCTCAAGATAGAAGGCTTGAGACCAAGACCACAGGACCATGAGATAGACATCTTTGACTATACCTTTTTCAATATACATAAAAAAGCAATACTCCAAGATAAAAAAGAAATTGAAACAAATCAAATTATGCAACCTGGCATGACCACCAGGAGACTGGCTATTTTGAAAGCTTTTAATGTAGGAATTTAACTGCATGTCCTGGTAGAAGATACAACAGAATGAAAGAAACAACTCCAAAAATTGTTTTTAAAAACTCTGATCTTAGGAGCCATGTTGTTGGTCAAAGTTGTGCTTGTCACTTGAGACTTTTGTATGTTTTGTGGAATAAGGTAACTGAACAATTATGTGATATCTTCTTCCTATCGTTGTCAATATCGTTATGAACTGGTATTCTCTGAGTGGCAGAAAGAGGATTTAAATTAAAGAGAAAATTGGTTAAATAAAAGTTTAGCGATGTTGAATATACTATCAGTTGAACTGCTAGTATATTTCATCTTAAAAAAGTAATCCTACCTTCCCCCACTCAAAAGGACTAAAACATGACCCAATGTAATTGCATATAAACTAAAAGGAACCAGGGTTTCTGGGGAAATGTTCAGTCTAGATCTAGAGACAGATATACACAGATGAAACTGGAAGCTTATACCCATTAGCAACAATAACACCAAATAGTCATGCAAAAGGAATCATGTTCTTATCTGTAAAACTAGGGAATAATACCTTTATCAAAGTAATGTGTAAACTAATTGAGAGTTTAGAATGATCATTATAAACTATAAAGTATCATTCATATGCCTTTATTCTGGACTCAATATTTCAAGCAAATTCAAAGGCTATTATCCTCTATAAGTTAGAAGATGAATCATCGAATTGATTTTACCATTGTTCTTTCCCATTTTTTAATAACTTGAATCATACAATGTGAGAAATGGAACAGACACAGAGCTTTTATTTCAGGCATCCTCAAACTTTTTTAATAGGGGGCCAATTCACTGTCTCTCAGATCGTTGGAGGGCCAGACTATAGTTTAAAAAAAAAAAACAAAAAAAAAACTATGAACAAATTCCTATGCACACTGCATGTATCTTATTTTGAAGTAAAAAACAAAATGGGAACAAATACAATTCACCATTCATATGGCCTGCGGGCCGCAGTTTGAGGACCCCTGTTTTATTTGATGCAAGTTCTTTTCTGCTCCTACCCTATCAAAATATACTTCATCATTTAATTCATGTATTTATTCAAAAAGTTCACCCAATTACACAAAGAATGTGCAAGAAAATGGAATTTTATTTCATTTTCCTCAGGAGCTGAGCCGTTCCTTCTTGAATTATTTTTTGTTTGATTCACAAGGGAAATGTTAACTGTCTAACACTTCTTCTGATATGAGTACATAACAATTTTTTACTCAATGCATTGTGTTTTTAAAAAGTGCCCAGTTGCCCACATTTCTCAATCTCCTAACTTCGTCTTAACTCCCACTAGCCAACACTTCCAAAATCGTCTCTGGGTATGCATTAATTTCCTGTGGCTGCCTTAATAATCTACCACAAACCAGGGCCTTAAAAACAACAGAAATCTATTCTCTTAGTATTTTCTATGTCAGGACTTCAAAATCACAGTATCAGTGGACCCTTTGTCTTAGTAACTTTTATGCTACTATAATAGCAGAATATCTGAGACTAAATAATCAATAAAGAGCAGAGATTTCTTTCTTCCAGGTCTGCAGTCTGGGAAGGTCCAGGCTGAAGGGCTGGCATTTGTCTCTTGAGGGCCTTCATGCTGCATCTTCCCAGGGTGAAACGCAGAAGGATAGAAAGAGGACCAACCCTTGATAGCTCTTTTCTAAAAGAATTAAATTCAACTCTTAAAGGCCACTTCTCCCAATATCATTAAGTTATCAATTAAACTTGAACTTGAGTTTGGGGGTGGGCTAACATTCAAATCATAGCCCCTTCCTAAGACTCTAGGATAGGATCCTTTCCTTCCCTTCAGGCTCCGGGGTCTGGTGGTGTCCCCTGGCTGATGGCAGGCGGGGCAGCTTCACACCCATCTTTGCCTTTGTCTTCACATGGCCTTCTTTCCCTGTGCCTCTGTATCTCAAATTTCTCTCTTTCTTCTTATTATAAAAACAATAGTCATCAGATATAAGGCCCAGACCAAATCAAAGATTATCTCATTTCAAAATTTCTAACTCTTATTATGCCCAGAAAAACCCTATTTCTGAAGAAAGACACATTCACAAGTATCAGGGGTTAGGATTTAGATATATCTTTTTGGGGGGTGGGGAGAGACAAATGCCTTAGAGGGTGTGTAAGAGAAGAGAAGCAATTTAAATCACCATGGTGTAAAAAGGAAAGGACATTGCTTCCTATCTTCCCTTTGTTCCTAGCAGTATACTTTGGGAACCTGAGGGCAGCTTCCCCACCATCACCTGCTGTACAGTGAGCTTCCTGTGAACTGCTAAGTTGACTTTGTGGAAGCTAACTCATCGGCTGAAGGAAGACAGCCTGCAAATCACCTCCTCCTGGACTCCATGGAGGCAGAAGGGATAGAAACGGAACATGTATTTAACTCAGCATTTCTTCCATCCGGACAGAAATACAAAAATAAGCAAATAGGGACATACTTTTTAGCTTCTTAATTCTTTTCCTTTCCTCTCTCTTCTTCTCACTAGATAGGAGTATGAAAATTGCTGGTATGTCATTTGCTTTTTCTACATCTTTATATATATTTCCCATGAAATACAATGCTGTAGAAACAAAAGATGTATTCTTTCCATATCAACAGAACTCTCTGAACTAAACCAGCCAGGCTAATCATTGATAAACTAAAGGAGAGGTCAGTAAAGAAATTTGTAAAATCCTTTTCCAAACTAATTTGCCTGGTTTAAAATTCTAGACTATCTTGCTACTAGGTCCTTTGGGGGATTATAACAAGTTAAAGATTTTTCTAGGCATCTATGTGTATTTTCACATCACTGCTAATAACCTTCCATCTCACCTTCATCTGCCCTAACACTTCACTCACTAGACGAGGGAAATGGATACTTGGGCTAATTATGGTAAGTCTGATACTCAAGATCTTATATTCTTAGATAAAAACTAAGAGATATGGAATGAAGGAGGTGACAAGAAGATGATAAGAAAACATGATAGTAAGAAAAACAACAGAAATGAAAATGAAGTGGAAGAAAAGGCCTCATCCTGAATCTGCAAAGCCAGCAGATACGAAGCTTCTAGCAGTTTCTCCTGATCTGTCCTCTTTTCTTAGTCCTCACCCTATTTTCTTTTTCTTCTCTACCCACTGGGACCCCCCAGAGTGCTTTCCTTCATCGGTACTCGAGCAGTTCCCTTTAGAAGACCTTCCCCTGCTAGGTCAAACAGCCTTCTTGCTATCCTTTCACCAGCTGCTCAGCGTTGATGCTGACACCTCCTGTTTGGGGTCTGTTTTTTTCCCACATGCTCAGCAGGCTGCTGATTTTCTTTAGCTCCAGCTTAATAGCATTATCTCATAGCCCCAGTGTGACCAAAGCTTAAAAGAGCATCCGTTGCAGAATTCTTTGCATATATGTGCTGGAGAGAAATCTAAAAACTTCAGCTAGAGGAGTCCCTTCATGCCTTTCCCCAAATAAAGGGGGGGGGAAAGTTTTATCAGCATAAGTGGAAGAGAGGAGGGGTGAGAGGCTTTTCTTAAACTGACTCTGTGTAAATACATGGACAACCCCATACTGTGCGTGCTCAGCTTTAATCAGAAGATCTCTGCGTGGCCTCAAGACCTCACCCCAGCCTCCAGCACGCCGCGCTCACTGTGCCTTATCCTGTAGAATCAGGGAGCACTCGGGTGCACATATGCACGGTAGCTGACTTTACAAAACTCGGAGAAATGACACTCGGAGAAAGGGCCAAAGCGTGCCCTTTGTTTAAGGCTGGAACAGATTCATGTTACAGTTTATTGTTTTCTTTAAGATTACAAAGGTGTGATATTAGTTCTCGTGCCTGTAATATTATCAGTCCTTTGTATCATCAAAGGACGTGATGACTCACAAATTTCATCCTTTCTAAAGTGTGTATGAATCTTGCATGAATTTTATATGAAAAATGATGTAAACATCTATTTATCATACAAAAGGGACATGAGTGAGTTTGCACTGAAAACAAAAGATGACAGAAAGGGAAAAAGAACTCAGCCAATAATCCAGTAGAGTTCTATTTTTTGACTATCTTAGAGTCAAGACAGTCAGGGTTGAGTAAATACATCCTTTTCTTCAGATTAATGGAAAGATAATCCTTCTCTTTAGGATTACTTTAGAGTCTTACTTTCCTTTATTTCATCAAGTGTGTTTGTTGTTTATTTTTCACTTGGTAAAATACAGCCCCTGCGGAGGCTGGTTACTTAAATGTTCTATCTTGAGTTTAATTTTAATCACATGGCATTTTAGCTCTGAAAATGCCCCCCCAAAATCCTGATCTAAATCTTTTAAAAATCTCCCTTTCCTGTTATTGAAATTTAATTATTATAAGAACAGTAGCACTATATTAAAATATAATCACCTTACTCCTTTTGGCTTCATAACAATGTTCATAAAGTGCTTAATATTCATGTAACATGCTACCTCACCCTGTAATATCACTATATTTATGGAAAGAAAGTGTAATCCTCTTTACTGGCTCAGGTTAATTCCAATAAAATATTAAATCCATTTTCTAATCTAAATGAGTTCATTAGGAGAGGCATGGTACTGAGAATACCAAACTCTCTACAGAGTTCAGCTTCATTACATTTCCGCACTGTGCATTTCCAGAGCTGTTGTACTACATTTATGAGGATTTATCTGTACTGTTCCAAAAACATTCATCCTAATTCTACTCCTTCTGTGCATGCTAATCATGAATATGTTAAGTTGAAATACTAAGCTTGTAGCCAGTCTCATCCCCAGATGGGTTCAAGTTATGATTACAGAAGCAAATTTGCCATAAGCACTCTTAGAGCAGTGCCAGAGAGGAGGAAATGAAGATTTGGAGCTGTGCTCAAGAAAAAAATAAGGAAAAAGACAGTCTTAGACACAGTAGGAATGTCATAGATGTTATAGAGCAAAAAAGGTACTTCCAGATTGCTGTGTCTCAGACAGAACTTTGAGAATTTGTAAATAGACCTGTCTCAAGAAATGTGAAGTAAATACGGGGATCAAGTCATTAGTTTTAACTGTTTGGAGTCTCCAAAAGTCCATAATCCGGAGATGAACTCCACATTATTCAGCTTATTACTTCTAACAAAGCTTTACTCCATTAAGCCTTCCATTTGAAAGAAATAATGGACCATTTAGGAAGGAAGATAACACCAATCTGGGTTGTTCAGGTGGTGAATAATTACACAATCCCTAACTGGCTGGCTATGGAGTGCTTTGACCTGTTTTTACACACAACTAGCTGTTCTTTTCTTTCCCTCTTGGGTGAAAGAAAAAATAACAGATAATTTGATTCATATATTGCATAGGATGAACTCATCGAGAATCTTTCAGTCACCTCCTTTATGTTAGCATTTGTTGTGACCTCTAAGTAAAACCATTTTAATCTCCTTTTCAGGTATTTAGTGACAAAGTGAAAGATTTCTCAAACAGACAGGTGGTAGATGCCTATCTATTTTTAGTAAAAAATGAGAAGAATATTGACAAGAAGCAAGTTATTTCTGATTGCTGGCTATTAAAGCTAGATACAGGTTCATCTACATAAAGTGTGAAATAAATTGTCAGCATAAAGTGAAATCCAGCAGCCACTGGTTGTCACTGTTGTACCACAAAACAGCAATTGCAGGTCTCTGCTTTCAAAAGTCTGCCTTTTGAGAACAGTTTGAAATGATGTATTTGACTATTTGGTTTATCATTAAAACCAAAGAAAGGCACAGGAAGACATAGCAAGGCTCTGTGGATTTCAGACTAGTATTAAGCACTTTGATGTTAGAGAGTCTGACAAAAAAAAAAAAAAAAAATAGTTCTTTATGGGATAAAGATCTGATTATATACTAAACAATATTCTTTGTATTTAAATAGTCATCTGAGATACATGCTATGTCTGTTAATAAGAGCCTGCTTTTTTTTTTTCTTTTTTTTTTTTTTGGTGTTTAAATATTATGCCAGTGCCTGGTGTGTATAATTGATCACTTTAAGGCTTATGTATGTTATCCAAATGAAGTGTTTTCTAATGATTGAGCTTATAACATTTTTAACCAGAAGATGAGTAGACAGCCTTGACATAATCTTCCCTTTTCCCAAATCTGATTAAAACTGGCAAGACAAGAAATCAATGGGATCCTGAATATAAAATCCCAAAATATTCTGGTGTGTTTGAATTAATTAAGTACTGTGAGGCAGAAACATCAAATCAATAAACATCAATGAGGGCAGTGTTAAAGGTGGGAAGAGTTGGCAAGAAGTCAGCATGGTATTCGTGGTTATAAGATGACTATCTACTCAATGAAATTAAAGGTTAAAATTAGAACAACTGTGCTTTGAGAAAACGTAGAAATAAGTCTTGAAAGTCAGGAAAAATGACTATATTACTGCATACAATCTTCCAAATTTGGAAAATTAATCTTCTGAAGCCAATAACAGATAGCACTTCAATTGAACCATCAATAAAATTAGATACTTTTCAAACAATCTATAAAAAAAATGGATGCTGGGGTTTTTCAATGATCACAGTGAGATACTGAAGGGTTTAGTAGGAAAGCCAGGAGTATCGATGGTGTTTTCACATATCATTGATGCATACCTGGCTCAACTCTACTATCCACTTCCACATGATTTTTCAAAATTGAGTATTATACTATTGTTTTTTAAGGTCATTATTTCTTATCCTCTATCTATATTCTCCTTCTTTCCCTTCTTTATTTTTTGTTTCCTGCTTCTTGCTTTTATTGTTCTTAGCCTCCCACATAAATTATAATCCAGAAGCAACGAGACAAAGCATATAACCAGGAAAGAATAGATAATGAATGCTACCTACATTGTTAAGTAATAAACATTTGTTACATTTAAAAAATTTATCTCATTAAAAATAGGTAAAGATGTAAAGATACCACTTTCACAACCCCTCTTGTGTGGGATTACATTTTCATGCAGATGTAATCGTCTTAAATATATTTATTTTTGCCTTAATATGGCAAATAGGAATAATTGTCTTCTCTTGAAAGAGGCAATCACAGAGGCAGAAGCAATTTCACAAGCAAGATATTTATGTCTACAACATTTAACTACACAAGTAAAATTTATCAATAGAGTTATCCATTCATAGAAACTTCCCACAGGATGTTTCCTTAGACCAAATGTTTTTGAAGTGGGAGAAAGAGCAGTCCCATAATCAATACAGATATTTATGAAAAAAAAAAAAACAAGATTTATAACTTCTATATAAGACCTACACAATAAAAAACTCTCCACAGAGGCTTTAAATATGTATTTTCAAGAAACTTATAATGATTACTAGTATTAAACTTTGATAATCATGCTTTCTGTCTCACATGTATTGAAGAAGATAATAAATATACAACATTATAAACATTATACTATGTTCATCATCACTAGGGTCAAAGAACAAAGGTCATATAATAATTTGAATGAAAAGCCCAAAATAGAAGGTAGCATTATTTTTATTTCCTAATATAATTATATATTTATAATGAGATCTTTCATAAACCACATGGCAAGTAAGTAGTTATTCAAAAAAGGAATTTTCAAAAACCATGTATGGTGGAAGGGGTTCTCATTAGTTATCCACTGGATGGACAAGAAAGTGGGGGGGGGGGGTCCTTATTTCTTCTGTCTTGTGTCACTGTATTTATTATACTCAAATGACTAATAAATTACTTAAGGAAAGTGGCTTTGTGTTCAAATTCTTTATGTCTCCAAAATACTTAACTGTAATCAAGTAGTAAGTATAGCGTAACTACTTGGTAAATTAGAAAGTTAATTAAGCACACATTGCATACAAAACTAAGGCCATAGATACATTCTTTAAGCATTTAGGGTAAAGTACATTGTCATAAATTATGTAACCTTCAATTGAGTGCATAAGTACTATTTAATATCCAGCTACATTCCAGTGCCCATGCTCTTTACATCATCTGAAAGTGGTTTAAAGAAGGCACAGATGGCCTTAATCTAAACAGAAGAATAATAGATTGGGATGAAGAGAGGAAGCATCAAGGTGTAGTGTAAACATCACCAGCCTGAGACATAAGGCTGTGACAGTTTCTAGTCTCCACTTGTTCAGTTTAGAGCTAAAAGGTACCTTCAGGTTACAGCAGGGCACAAGCCACCCAGCTGGAGAATACAACTCCCAACTTACCTGGCAGCTAGGTGTGGCCATGCAACAGGGTTCTCCCCACTGGAATATGAAGTTACATGCATCATTTTCATAAAAGGAAATCCCTCTCCCTTCAGTCTCTCATTTACTTTTCAAGGAGGTTAAGATGTTAGAGGGGAGGGAGGTGGAAGGTGGGCGAAGGGAGGGTGATTGGTGGGATTACACCTGCTGTGCATCTTACAAGGGTATATGTGAAACTTAGTAAATGTAGAATGTAAATGTCTTAACACAATAACTAAGAAAATGCCAAGGAGGCTATGTTAACTAGTGTGATGAAAATGTGTCAAATGGTCTATAAAACCAGTATATGGTGCCCCATGATCACATTAATGTACACAGTTATGATTTAATATATATATAAAAAAAAGATGTTAGCATGGCAGTGACCCAGCTACCGTCCAGACTGATTATAACAGCAGGATAAAGAAATAGAAGAAATCTTAGTTCTTACTCTAGACAGGTGAGAAGAAAGCACAGTTCCAGGTACATTTTTAGCTAACTTAGTCTAGAACTGATCTAATTCAGCTACACACAAAAGAACATTGTGACTCTTTGTATGCATTAATTAGCTCAGTTTCTTTTGCCAGCGGGGTGATTGGTCTTAGCGCTCTCCAGCAGAAATAAGAGGAAACGGCACAGTGGTGGAACTCCAGAATTAATGAGCACAAGAAGGTATTCAAAATCTTGGAACAGAATCAATATGATTATTTTTCCTACTGATAAAGAGCGTTTGAGGGCAGGTACTTTTCTTTAGTCTAACGATAAAGTAAAATATTTAATGCTCTAAGGTTGAAGAAACTTAGTTCTTATCTTCCCTGGGATGTGTCATACTCAGAAGATACCTTTAAGTAAGGAATATAAATTATTTAATAATTGCTTAATAAAACTGGAGAGCAAGTAGAATATAAATGAAACCAAAAGTAAAGAGCTCAGTTTGAAGTAATTTAAAGAATACTTGGCTTTTCACTATAACTCATTTAATATTAATATAATGTTTTAAGACAGACATTTTTCTTTTAAAGAAATAAGGTCAATTCGGGACTAATTCTAATATCTGAAATAGTTATATCTTAAACTTAAGACTTTCAACTACAAATAAGCCGGGTGTGGTGCCTCATGCCTGTAATCTTGGCACTCTGGGAGGCAGAAGCAGGTGGCCTGCTTACACTTAGGCATTCAAGACCAGCCTGAGGAAGAGTGAGACCCCCGTCTCCACTAAAAATGAAAAGCTAGCCAGGCAGGTGGTGCGTGCCTATAATCCCAACTACTCAGGAGGCCAACACCAAGAGGATTGCTGGAGCCCAAGAGCTGAGGTTGCTGTGAGCTCTAATGATGCCATGGCACTACCCAGGGTGAGCAAAGGAGACTCAGTCTCAAATAAATAAATAAATAAACAACTAAATCAATAAAATAATACTGTGAATTTCAATTCATGAAAATACCCTTCGAACTAGGTGTTTTAGATCTCAGATTGTTATGCCACTTTTTATAAACCAAAATACACATGACTCTAAAGAACAAAACAAACCACTACTTCTTAATGTCTGTAAAAATTGTAATTTTATGAGAACTCAATACACAGAGTAAGCAAAACGGGGTTGTTAACTGTGCAGGCTGGGTGGGGTTGTAATGAAGACAGAGCAAGCTGAAGAACATTATAAGTGAGGTTACATCGACAGGCACAGTCTTTACTGACTCCGGGTGCCTCCGCCACCTTCCCTTTATATCACCCTGGCCAAAACTATGCTTGTTCAGCAAAGTCAGCCAGCCCAGCCTCTGCTTCCAGTGGTTGGCAATCATGCATATAGCTCAGAATTCTCTCAGAATTTCTGTCAAACTCCCAGCTTGTGAATGAAGTTATTTCCTCAGAGATCCCGGGAGAGGGTATACATCATATTAAACCAACCCCTTCATTCCGCCAGGCATCTTGTCTCTTTACCCCCAATAAAAATGCCTGAGTCTTATGCCCCAGGAAACGGTTTATATACAGTAAAAATGCCAGAGTTACTTCGCAAGAAACCATCTCTATGCTTTTTAAGATAGGGTTTAGCCAAAGAGATCAAGGCGAAAATGATGGCTACCCCCGTCATCTACATAATGAAGTCATATGTTATACATATTATATACATATATATTATTTTAAATAGACTATATTTTAGTTTTAGATAAAACTAAACATGCCTAATTATAACACAGCAAAGACTTTAATGCTGAAATTTTGAGACAATATAAGGGAAAGCTGCTTAATAAGCAGTCTTTTAAAAATTTACTGAAGATAAATTTATGTGTTTTGTGCTCACCCATCAATGCACATCTTTTTTTTACAAATTGTAGCCTACATAAAGTTAATAAATCAATAAGAGTTCATGTTTCAATATTCAACTCAAAATTACATTGTTTTTATTAAGTAAAATATTACATATGCCACCATCAACCTGTTAACATTACGTTTTATCTATCCATTATTACAATGATTACTCAATTAGTCCCATTCTTATTTTCCATTCTATGCTTCATGTATTTATAACAATGAGAATTATTGTACATGTGAACTCTTCTTCCTCTCTGGCTGCTATAGAAAGGCAAAAAAGGAAATGAAAGGAAAGGAAAAACAAACAAACAAACAAAAAACAAGACTCTGTCATTGTTCTTATCTCAACACTGCCAAATAGACAAACTTGAAATATCTAAGATTTTCATCCTTCTTGGAAATAGTTTTCAGCTTAAAGGCATTTGACCTGGAGTGAGGTTATATTTCAGACAGTCTACTGAATGGTATCTAGAGAGGCCCGTCAGCAGAAGCTTAGCAGAAAAATGTGAGTACAAGTTCAAGTGCCTGGTGGCTGAGAAAACTGGAGGAGGGCAGATCAGCTTGAATATCAAAGCTAAATTCTATCAAAAAGGCAAAAGTCATTTCCAAAATAAGACATCTCAGAAAGGCATTAATTGAGGAAGCTCAAATAACAGTTGATCTATTTGACTAAGGGTCATCTTACAAAGCTTTGAAACAGTTCCTGGGACAAAAGGTTCACATTTTTATTGGGGGTGAAGGTCTAAGATACATGGCCAGAAGGTGTTAGTATAGTGTGATATGTTACCTCTCCCAATATCCTGGATTAAAATAACTTAGTTCAGGAGCCAAGAGCTTGACAAATATTCCAGCAGAATCCTGGCATATCATATGAGCAAAAAGTCTAAGGAATTTTATTCCAGGATATCTAGTCAGCATATTTATGAATAGGAATCAATTATAAATTGACAGTAGAGTAGATTATGCCAGCCAGAGCATTTTAAAGATGATATTTCTGATATGTATGAAAATGATCAGGAGAGGGAAAATATTTAAAACTCATAGATTGGCACCAGATTAAGACAAGTGTTAGTGCCTAGGTCCCTGTTCCCCGTATTCAGAGATATGGCACAGAAGCCATCACTGCCTGATTGCATACAACTTTTTTTCCTCAAATTGAGCTACCTGATTTGTGATGGCTGCACATAAACATTGTCTGCTGGACCACTTGGCAGCAATTTTCAGTCTATTTCTGTAAATTGAGCTTCACAGTGCCCTGTGAATGTCCCCTCTACACCGTGGAGGCTCCAAGGCTGCTTAGTATACAGGACTCACTTTCAACTTCAGCTGCCTTCTGACATAATCGGGCCTCGATAAATGGAGCAGCATACCTCATTTTTATTAGCTGAGTATAACTCCCACCAGCATAGCAAATGGGAGTACTTTTTGCTTTTCCTGTTTAGTAGAAGATAAAGGAAAATCATCAAGCGGGGAGTTGGTTATCTGCTTCTAGGTTTAGAACAGTTGGAGAGTCATACTTCTCACTTTCTGTCCAGACTTTCATGACCTGAGGGATTGTTGAAGGAGATTCCTCAAGACTATGCAAGCAAGTGGTTTCACTCCTTTGCAAGCTTCTGCTTAAACTGACTGAACAGCAACAATCAGATATTGCCTATAGCGTGGGGAGGTAAAACGCACCAGGCACTTGTACGTGGGTGACATGCATTCTGTCACATCTCAGTGTCTGTGTGATTCATTGAAACCAGAGCCCAGGCATCTTTGACATAATGATTAGAAGAGTCCACTTCTTTTCTCTCACTACAACATCACATGACCAAATTACTTATCATTAAGTCAGAATAAAAACAACAAAATCTCAAGTAAATTCAAGCAGAGGGGAGGGGGGGAAAGAAGTTGAGTAAATTCCCACCCAACAGGTACATCACACCTGCATCAGTATATTATGCATGTCCTGGGTGAAGTGCACAACGCACAACTACAACACGGACTTTAATCTCACCAAAGCAAACAATGTAACCTAATTGCATGACCCCTATATCAAAAGAATAGATTATGGGCAGCACCTGTGGCTCAAAGGGGTGGGGTGCCAGTCCCATATGCCAGAGGTGGTGGGTTCAAACCCAGCCCCCGCCAAAACACACACACACACACACACACACACACAACAAATAAATAAATAAATAAGAATAGATTATGTGTGACCACAGACAGGAATAAATTACTACCTCCTATTACAAATGTATAGCAAAAGATTCTTATATAGGAGTATATGAGTCCTTCCCTTCAGACACATTCAAACAAAGTGCTTGGGGAAGATCTCAGGGAAGACCATAGAATAAATTCTTTATAAAAACTGTCAGCAGCCAGGTGCAGTGATCCATGCCTATAATCCTAGCACTCTGAGAATCCAAGGCAAGAGGGTCACTTGTGCTCAAGAGTTCAAAAGCAGCCTGAGCAAAATCCAGAACTGGTCTATACTGAAAATAGAATAAACTATCCAGGCATTGCAGCAAGTACCTGGAGTCTCATCTACTCACTATTCGGGAGGCTGAGGCCGGACGATAACTTGAACCTGGGAGTTTGTGGTTGCTGTGAGCTAGGTTGACCCCATAGCACTCTAGTTTGGACAACAGAGTAACACTCTCTCACAAAACAAAACAAAATGTGGCAGCACCTGTGGCTCAGTGAGTAGGGCGCTGGCCCCATATACCAAGGGTGGAGGGTTCGAACCCAACCCAGGCCAAACTGCAACAAAAAAATAGCCAGGTGTTCTGGCAGGCACCTGTAGTCCCAGCTACTCAGGAGACTGAGCAAGAGAATTGCCTAAGCCCAGGAGTTGGAGGTTGCTGAGAGCAATAAAGTGAGACTCTGTCTCTTAAAAAAAAAAAAATATATATATATATATATATATGTATATATATAGATATATATGTATATCTATATAGATATAGATATAGATATAGCAAGTGTTACAAATAGCATGTTTATTTTCTTAATCATTTTCTTTCTACTCTCTACATTGAAAGTTTTTAATTTTATCTATTGGTAGAAAAGGAGAGCAGCTTGGTTATAGCAACACGTTATTGCATCCTAAATCAATTTGTAACTACCACCAAGGAAGTGAGCTCATAAGTTGAATATCCATTTATTGTACCAATCTTTGTAAGTTGGGGAGGCAAGCACCACCTTAAGTCTGCTAAAACTCATTTACTTGCAATGACGGATAGGCAGGAAAAAAATTAACAGCCCCCACTGCATCAATAATCCTCAAACATGCATCGTTAGACTTACCCTATCTTTCCTTTATGTGTTTTTTATTCCTCCCATGTTTGCATTTGGTGCCAGGTCAGAAGATTCTAGATGACTCTTTTCTGCAGGAGTCCCAAAGCACTTGCCCCATCTCCATGCCCAACTTGGCTCACCCATCATCTACAAGGGAGGCTCAGTGTCTTTGGCCCCCAGTCGCCACCATCACAACCCTTTCTTGGAGATAAGCCCAAAGCAAATTTTTTTCTCCTAAAATATCTAAAACACAACATATATCTCTGAATAAAAGCTAGATGTCAATGCAGATTTCATTTTCTGATATAAAAGGGGCATGATTTGTGATAAACCAGTTATTTTTTATTATTGCTCTCACATTTAGTTTTATTTTTTCCTAAAAACTATTTTCTGACAATCACTAATTCTATTTATTTGTACCTGGACACAATAATTATTGCCATCGTTGACTATACTGCTTATCATTTTTCTTGCCAAACTTCTCAAATCCAAAACATTAGTACTCCCTCTTTCTAGTTATACCTCTGCAAACCCAAAAGTATTCCTTAGTACTATTCATATATGAACGGAATGGCTTCTAAATAAATGTGCTGCTTAGAAAGTATAAGGATGTAATTGTGAAAATTTCCAGTAATATGAATTGAAATAGGCAGTTCTTCAGTAACCATAATAAAATTTCATTTGTCCATTTCAAAACAGAACATTTAGCCATTTTCTAAATTCACATAACTTGCCTTCAAGCTCAGGCTTCCCTCCCTATTATCTATACATCTACAGCCTGGAGTGAATGCCAGCCAGAAGCATCTCCAGTGGTGCACATTTTTTAGAAAGTTAAGAAGTTCTGATGATATTCTTAATTCAGATTTACACATCTTGTTACCAAGGATATATCAATATTGAGTCAATGGCTCCACCATTTAGAAATGACTTAATTCTATGAAAGGCAGGGAAGAACATCTGTCAGTTACAGACGTGACTTGTGCTGCTTGTACCCAGCATTGTGCAAAACTCAATTATTACTTATTCAAACCTAGACTATAATTTTAAGAGTAAAAAAATAACACAGAACCATTACTCCATTTGTTTTAAACCCCTACTTCTTGCCACTCTTCCTACCTACATGAAATAAAGAAGTTATTACTGGTGAAATGTTTACTATGGGCTGACCATAGCACCCTGTCCTAAAATGGATTAAAGTCAATTTACTTCTCACAAAAGCTCCAGGACTTAGGTATTATAATATTTCCATCTTACACTACAAACTGAGTGCTAGAAAGTTGATCAACTAAACCCAAGTTATACATGTAGTACTTGGAATAGAAATTCCAACCTAAGCAGTCTGGTCCCAGAAAGTGTGCTTGCGTGTCACTGACTCACCTGCCTGGAACTTGGCTCCACCCTCTCCAAGGGCCAAGACTTGCCATTGAGGATGGGACTGGGAGGTGAAGAAGAAGGAAACCTTGAATTAATTTTGCTCTTAATTTAGACATGTGTTCCCCCTACCAAGCAGTAGTTTCTTCCCAATTCCTGGGACTTTTGCTGGGCCTTTAAAGACCCTGTAGCTGCTTTCATTTTTCTATAGACCACTCTATTTTTTTTGAAATGTGAATCCCTATCTTTTTGTCTTTTTTCTACCCCCTCTACCCATTTGATAATTATACTCTTTATGACCTCAACCCCATTGTAAGATCCTCCTTTAAATTGAATCTATTTCCCTGTGATAAAATCATCAGAGTTTAAGTAAAGATAAACATCACCTTATAGAAGTAGAAAGGATTATTTTCTCCTAATTGTTTCAAGTTTCTCACTGCTGTTAAAACTCCAGAATCTGTACTTGACAGTGGGCGGGGGGTGGGGGGAGCCCCATATTCTAAATTCTCTCTTGTACTTTTGGGAGTTTGGTAATGGCTTTTTTTTTTCTAGGAGACAGAGTCTCACTTTGTTGCCCTAGGCTAGAGTGCAGTGGCATCATAACTAACAGCAATCTCAAACTCCTGTATTCAAGCAATCCCCTTGCCTAGACCTACATGAGGAGCTGGGACTACAGATTTGCGCCAACAGGTCCGGCCACGATTTCTCTATTTTTTGTTTAATAAGTATGGGGTCTTATTCCTCCTCAGGGTGGTCTCAAGCTCCTGAACTCAAGCAATCCACCTGCCTCAGCCCCCTAGAGTGCTAAGATCACAGGCATGAGCCACTGCACCTGGCCAAGTTTGGCCCTCTTGAAAATTACTCCCCTCAAACTCCAGCTCTCCTTTCAAGCTGTAGCTTACATATTAGCTTCCCCTCTCAAGCCCACTGCAGAAACGCTTCTCTTTTCCAATTTTCCTTGACAAAACTGAATAAAGAACACATTTTCCCTTTGTTTGCTATCTTCGTTTTTGAGAATAACAAAACTACTTTGTTAATCTGCGTCTTTATTCCGATACAATTAGTTCTAAATCCTCTCCATTGACCTCTACTGATTCCCTCTTGCTGGTTTTGTTTGAACAAAACAGACCAAGTTTTCTATATTTCTACTTTTTCCTGTCTCCTTTGACAGGAAGGACAAGAAACAAACCCAATTTCATTACTTCCATTTTTTTTTTTTTTTCTGCCACAGTGGATACATTCTTTTTTGGTTGAAAGGGAAGGTTTAGTTTTATATAAGTCCAGCTAAGGTTTAGTTTTATATAAGAGAAAATATCAAAATGATGAGCTCAATATAATGACTAAGAAAGTATAGGTGCTTTCTAAACATTTAATGAATGGATAGGCAAATTAAAAACTCTCTTTATTATTACTATATTGATATGGCAAAACCAAAGGAAAAAATTTAAAAAGTGCTATTCAGTTAGCAAAAGAATAACATATTTTAAAAGAAAAAAGAAAAGAAAAAAAATGAGTGTACACAAAATAGGAATTTGTACTCTTTTACTAAAAAGAATCAAAATCTTTTAATAACTACTATTTTCAATTTTTCATTTTTTATACAATGGTCAAGCAGAAAAAAAAATACCAGAGTTTTAAGTTTCAAGCATTGCTGTGGGTGAAAACTCCAACTGTAGAACAATATTTATATATGAAGAGCAACTGGAACCTTGAGTAGAGTCTCTAGACTGCCAGTTTTAAATCAAAATGAATCAAGTGTTGAGAACAATTCTTGATTTTATATCACCCGTATCCCCAAGGGCAGGGGCAGACACTCAATAAATACTTGTTGTATTGACTTTCAGCACTTTGAGAAAAGTAACTCTTTGGGGAATTAATGTTTCACTTCTACCTCAATTTTTCACAGCCCTTCCTACCTAAAAGAGTAAAGACAGAGAGAAAGAATATAATTGTTGGTATTTGTTGTACATTTGTTGTACATTTTCCAAAGTTTTCTTAGATTTTAACAATTCATGCATGGGTTATTATAATGTTTCTTGGTTTTATAACAGAAAAAAAGGAAAGAGAAAAAAATAAATATAATAAAAAAGAAAAAAATGAAACAAAAAGAAATACTTGGAGGGATAGAAAGTCTGCACAAGTAGTGGCAAAAACTTTTCTTAATCATATAGCAAGATAAGTAGATTTGTATATGCATAAACACACATTCTCTACACTTGAAATTCATATTTTGATACAAATAGCAGATGGAATATTCAAGGGATTTTCACTAGGTTAGTTTTATTAAAAAGTTGTAGGAATAATTATCTTGAGGAATTTTAAAATATCAGAACTTTCAGTAAATATTTTATAAACCATTTGCCAGAAAATTTGTTTTCCTCAAGATGACAAGCTATTTGAAGCATGCTTTTTTCTAATGCAAAATGCAGAAAAATGTCTGCCTTTCATTAAATATAACTTGTATTTGAACTGATGATTAGAGAACTATTTATTGTTATGATAACACAATCTTTTGTGTTCTCAGGAATTCTAATTATTTTAATTTTACAGTAATAATATTAACATGTTTGGGAGATTAGGAACTGTGAATGAGTTAGTAAGTTTTTGAGTATTGTACATATTATCTATATATCTATATATAACAAATATATCATTTATAATTGCATATATGATAGTCAGATTAATACATTTTACTTTAATATTTAAAATCAGATTCCATAGTTTTTAAATTTTGTTTTGAAAAAAGAAGAAATAATGATACTCTCAAAGACTTATAAAGCTTATTCTGTCAAAGTTAATATCAATGTTTAATTTTTTTCTATCAGATTAATCATCTTGGAATTAGTAAAGCTATAAACATTTTTAAATTTCACCTGATTTTCCTTTTTCTGATAGATGTCATGTTGAAAGCATAATCCATGATTGTTAACTGTTGGTAATTAAGCTGCCTATATAATACTTGCCTATGTATGACTGAATTAACACTTTCATTTCAGTGAATAAATTGAAATTCATCATTGTTGAGCCAGGATTATATGGGTGATCAAGTTATTCTTAGGCAGTCATGGACTCCTGGAAATATGACTTCCTTTCTTATCCCTTATTCTATTAAATACAGCTATAAAGTATTTCAGTAACTAGATATCACTCAATTTCCATCAGAGAAAAATGATATAGTCAATTGATACTAAACTTAAGTATTTTGTGCATTGAAACACTATAGTAATTGTGAAATTACTTCATTCTGAGTTGCTTGTCTTGATAGCATCTGAAAAAAAGCTAAAAGTAGTCATTTTCCTAATTGTATACCTAGAGTTTTACACCCTGAACACATTTCTCCAACTTTTTTCCATCAAACCAAAATCCCAGGTGCCTATTCATGTGCTGCCCACAAGACTAAGTAGGTAATTAACCATTTTCCATTTTAGCTCCTTACCAAGACTTGAATGATCTATGAGATTTAAACATGTGTATTTTCACTTCCATTGCTTAACAAAGGCCATAATTTAAATATACAATGTGATACTGTCCTTTTAACAAGGAATGAATCATGTTCCCTATTTATCCCATTGCTCCTTCCCTTTCCTTAGCTGCAAAAGTCTCCAGGGGCTTATTTGGTTTACTAGTGAGTAGTTATTAGTGTCCCGTAATATCAGGGGTTACTAGATCAACAACATAGCAACAAAATAAATCTTTCCTTAGCCAGAATTGGTAACAGGAAACTTAAATTTCATACCTATGCTACAGCTCATTTGGCATGCACAATTTATTTTCAGTCAGCCAGAGAGATGTCAAAGTTCAGAATCATAAGTCAACCCTTCATGCAAGAACAAAACATACCTATCTATATAAACCCAAGATGAAAGCAAATGCTATTTTAATTTGGAGATAGTCATTTGATATTTATCAAGTCTGCGCTGTACAGAATGCTCACATGCTGTCTGCCCTATAGGAGATAATGTTCCTTCATAGTGTTGATATATAAATATGAATTTGTAAATTTTCAAATTGCATATTAGTGCATCACCTTTGGCCATCAAAGCAGGCTAGTCTTTGCTAAGTCAATAATGATAATTTTGACAAGTGCTGAAGTATTTACAACAGGAACACATCTGGAGAAATAACCAAAATGTGTGACAGAGAAGACATGGAGAAACTCAGTCCCTACCAAGATAGGGAGAATTATTCAAAAAAAATCAGATCTGTAAACATCTAAAGGACTATGGGCTGCAGTGTGATTTTAATTAAGGACACTGGTGTTGAAGATTAAACTTAGGAAAAAAGTAAAGCAGGATAGCAAAATGGTGTTTATGTTTATCTCCTAAAATGGAAGAATCACATTGGGTAGGGAAATATGAGGATTTAGATCATTTGAGCTCTATTATGGTCATGGGTATTTTGCTAGATTTTACCCCATATGGGTAAGATATTCCTCCCTAATACTTCCATTTTGTTGTGATTCCACATGCATCCGTTCAGCAGTTCCAAAGTGTTACAGGTGAATATGAGGGCTGTCTGCAGAGTATCCCAGCACGTATGTCTCTATTTTTCACATTACATCCCTGGATACTTTCTGATTAGCCCCTGTATTCTTGAAATTAGAAAGGTTATCAGACACTAATATGAGCTAAAACTGATTTATACATCGATCCTCTATATACCATTTTAGCATGAGTCAGTCTCTGCCTTCACAACATAAGTTTCCACTCAAAATGGTTTATCTGGTATATTTCATGAAGCTCTCTCACAGAGAGAATCTCCATTCACAGCCAGGCTTTAAGGCCATCTCTAATTTGGGTTCTAAATTAAAAGTAGTTTATTTTTAGCTTGCAAGTATATATACTGAGCTCGCCCATCTGTGATCCAAGCTCAGCTTTTTCCTTCATCATTGGTTGATTGTAAGAAATCCTCTATGGGGACTTTGGTGAAAACTAAGAAAGCGCAAAAGAATAACAGTGATAGAAGACATGAGGGGCTGGGCCACCTGTTTACCAATAAACTCAGGCCCTGCCTATGCTAGATCCTGAGTGTACTAGTCAATATCCTCCAGAGAAACAAAACCAATAGGGGATGGATAGATAGATAGATAGATAGATGACAGGTAAGTAGGGTGACTGAGAGATAGATTATGGAAATTGGCTCTCATGGAGGCCTACAAGTCCCATCATCTGCAATCTGAAAACCAGGAAAGCTGGTGGTGTGATACAGTCCAAAGTACTGGCCCAAGTCCAAAGGCCTGAGAACCAGGAAAACCAATGTCCAAAAGCAGGAAAGGATGGATGTCCCAGCTCAAACACAGACAGCCTTTTTGTTGTTTTTGGCTCCTCAATGATGTGATGCCTGCCCACATTGGTGAAGGTCATCTCCTTTACACAGCCTTCCAGTTCAAATGTCACAGACACACCTCAAAATAATGTTCTACCATCTATGTAAGCAGTCAAGTTGACATCCAATATTAACTATCATGTGAATTATACTACTTCCTTTTCAAAAGAGATTGCTGCTGGGCCAACCAATCTTGTGATTTCCCCAGTCTGGCAGAACCCACCTCGTAATAGATATTTTCAGTTTCCTGATCACTCAGCATTTTATGGTTTGGCACTTTGCCTCCACAAAGGCACACACCCAAGAAGCATGCCAGAGGCTGACTTTCAAATGGTCCATAATTCTCTTCTGTGCATCACGTGGCTTCCTTCAGGCCTGTGGGTCTAAGTTGGTCTTATCTCATTCCATAAAATTTACACAGCAGCATTGCCTATCATCTGATATATCTAATACCAGGTGGCCCTTTGAATTACATGGCCCAGGCAGAAGTGCTGTCTTAACCATAGCCCAGAACTGCTGCACAGCTCTGTCTGAGTCCCTCCCACACCTGGCAGCTTTTCATGTTCCTCAGTAAATGGTTTAGAGAAGTATTTCTAAGTCTAGAGTCTGTCACTCCCAAACCCAAAGAAACCTCACAGTTGTACTTCCTTTGACGTACTGGCAAGTGTGTGGGATGCAATAATGTGTCCTTTACTCTTCAGGGAACAACCAAGGAGGTCACAGAACACTGATGCAATGGACTTCTGAGTCTTTGTAGGTTTTATCTCCCATCTTAGGGAATACATGTGACTTAAAAATGCCTTCAATGTACTCATACATTCTTGCTCTTCTATTCTGATTACATGATATAACCAAGGGAGTGCAACAATGCGATGTTCTGAAGAGTGCCCCAATGGCCCAAACTAGACAATGACGTGATGATGGACAGAAACCACAGACCTGGGCCAAGACTGAGGGGTTTCCCCCTCTCTGCTGCATGTGCAGGTGAACTGCTCTGGCCCCCTACGGAGGGTAAGATAAAGAAATTCATTTATCTGATACATGGCCACATATTATGTACTGGATATGTCCATGTTAATCTGCTTTAGCCAAGAGATCACACGTAGGGCAGCAGCTGCCACAGGGGCACATACTGATTTGAATTTGCAGTGGCTTGTCATCATCCTTCAGAAGTGGGTAGTCTAGCACATTAAATGGAGGTGGGAAGGGAAGCACTGTCTCTGCTTTATTTAGTACTGTTTAAATGTCACTAATACGTTATTGTTTTCAATTCATTATGTTAGCTGAGGATTCAGTTTGAAAGGCATCAGCTTGATCTTTGTTACTGCCAGCTCTTATGACACAGGCAGAGAAACTGATGTCAGACTTTTATCAAACACCAACTAGCTCCATTTGGATTATATACTTGGGACTGGACAAAGGGCCCTGGAGAGGTCCAGGAACATGCTTGGGCCACTCACTCCACCTATTACCTGATTCTCCCCCCTGTGTCCTCTGGAAGGGAAATTCTAAAATAGAGAAAATGAAAATTGACCAATAGTACAATGAAGAAGTTTTTAAAGAAAATATGTATATGAGTTCATTCATTCATTCTTACAATAATACTTCCTTTCTAGTTAAAAATTTCTCCTCAAGTACCACAATATTTAGGAAATCATGTGAATGTTTGATTCTACTAATCAGATAAACTATTTTAAAAGAAGCAAAAGGAAAGGATAAACAACATATCAGGAACTTTGTTTCAGAAATTATTTCTAGTTGTACATTTAAAAACCTCAACCATTAGAAGGGTTTATTTATATAGAAACACAATTTTAAAAATCATTTTACACTCAGTAGATATTCAGATTTTCACTTAGGGTAAAGAAGATCCAACAAAGCCCTAAGGGGATATTGGGACAGGGAAGAGGCCTGGGGGTCAAGGGTGCGTGAGTGGCTGGTGTTGACTCATTGGCCCTCAGTTGATTACTGCTTCACTGATGCCCACTGATTTCACTCCCTCCCGTGTAAGTTTGCCACCACACTCTCGTCCAGTCACTCTGCCTTACCGAGCTCTTTTTTCAGAAAGTATTTGTGGAATCTGAGCTTAGGTCTTTTTGTTGTTGTTAGTCCATCTTGTGTATCCTCTGTCTGAGACATGTTTCTATCTCCATAGCCCAAACAACGCCTAGAACTTGGTCTGCCCTCAGTAAACAAAAATTGAACGAATGAATGAGTACACATGTCAGGATCTGTGAGTGCCATGGTCAACGAGCCTCAGTTCTGGTCCTCACAAAACCAGTGATTAGTGTAGAAGATGATGCTGTTGCCAGATCATCATGATGTAACAACACCAGCCACATGCTGTATAACTGTGCAAGTGCAGGACCTGCTGTGGCAGGAGGCTGCAAAGGGACGCTCTCCAAAGGCAGCATTGCCTACTTTATGACCTAGAAAATAAATAGTATTAAACACACTAACCTATGGGGTACAGCGAGGTGTGTGGTGAGAGTGGAAAAATCATTCCAGGCAAAGAGTTACAGCTGAAGAAAAGGCCAAGATTGAAGAGAGAATTAGGCAAACGGCCTGTGTCCAAGTCTCTCGACCTATGTACATTTTTAATATTTTTGCAGGACTCAACTCCCAGTGCTTCAGAATACTAAAGAACAACAGACATTGAAAACAATAAACATGATTTATATTTGATATCAGGCACATATAACAGACACCTCCATCTTCACACAAGCTGAAGGTATAATGCTTGTGAACAAAGTCTTTGATTCTATAAAGTCCAATATCCCATTTCATTATCTTCCTCTAATGTTCATAATAACAAATAGTTTGTCATCCTAATTCATCAGAGAAACCTTCTATGAAAACACATGAAGACTAATACTACGATAATGCGTGTCTATTACATGCTACCTTGAGGGGAAATCTATAAGTAGTAAAGTAGTAATTTTCTACTATGAAGACATTTTATATTATAAAACGGCAAAGGCTGAAAGGTAAAATATTTCCCAGTTTCGAGGCAGTTTGAATTATTATCTTGATGCATTTCTATTTCTACAATCTATTGGATAAGAATAACTTAAAAAGACATTTGCCTATATCTAAAACTCTTTGAACAAATATAAATACAGCACATTATTTTATCTTTATAAATTATATTGAATAGTTTCTCAGTGGTTTTATATATATTTACTGGAAAATGTCAACAAGTGCTTTGCTAGAGCCCTATCTCCTGGTTTATAGGGATATTAAGGGAACAGGTCAGGAAATGTGAAAAATCACTATTTAGCTGCAAACCTTTTCAGTATCCTGAGCTTATTTTCCCTATGTAGTGAATATGAGAGTCAGCGTCCCCAGAGGGAACTCTAAATTTCCACTATCACTTGGTCTGACTCATTAGCAATCTTATAAGCAAAATATTTTTAGGGTTAAAAAATCGGAGAGAGTATAATATCCTTTAAATGTTTTTTCATGTTAGTGTTTGGAACCTCGAAGCGATGCAGAGAACGCTGCAGGATGGTGACATGAACAGCATGGAACGATGTTGTTTTATATGCAATGACAGTGCCTAACAAGAGAAGTCAAAATGAGCCAGACGAGGGGATATCAAGTCCATTTTCCTCGTTTTGATTCAGAGGTTTTCTGCTAAAAAATCACAAGCCAGTCTTAGTGGCAAGCTTCGGAAAACTCGCACAGCTCTGATAAGAAAGGACATTGCTCATAAATATTCATTAAAAATTACCTTTTCTGGATCATGAATTTTTCAAACAGACACTGATTTGACCTCTACAAGGAACAAAATCCAGCCTATAGTGGAGAGTCTCCTATTTCTGACAAAAAAAAAAAAAAGGTGAAAAATTGGTTTTCCCAGCTAAGCAACTACTTTGTACACTGTGTGAGGTTCGAGGTCAGTTACCTCTGTGCTCCACACACTTGAGCATTAATATTCATTCAAATTACAATCTTGAAATTCTAAGTCCTATTCCCTCTTCTTTGAAAAATTGATTGTAAGGCAGGCCAAGGTTTGCATTTTAACTAATTTTTAAAGTAACTTCATCTAACTGCTGTTGCTAAAAAATGTATGAATTCAGTAATTTTCTTTTTTAAAAAAGTCACATCTGCCTGTTTTAAATTTATATGCCCTCTCACTAGGGATAAAACCCACAGTTTTCCTGGTAATTATCCACAGAGTGGGTGAATGGATGGAAACTTCTACACTTATGTCTATCAGGGAGTTATTGTTGGTATTTCATCCTCGTATCACTCCTCACAGTCCATACACAGAAAAAAAAGCTGTGCATTATTTTGAGTGTGCTTTTTGCTGCCATTATTATTCCTATAATATCTCAGTGGGGGAAGTCATCATACTACCCACATTGTGTAAATGAAGTAACTTATAAGTAGAACATGAATTATGATAGGGGAATAGTGTTCAAACTTAGCACCTAAATCCAAATATTTTACACAATTTATCCCAAGACCTTGTTGTAAATTCTAGGAATAGTATACTTAAGGTCTAGAGAACTCATATATGGATTCCTTTACAGAGTAACCAAACAGTGGCCTAAATAACGCCTTAACCTCCATAGTCCAAACTGTAGTAGAGTGATTTTGTTTTTTTTCTGATGTAGATAAGTAACAGTAAAGGTTTTATTATTACACTAATTCCAATCTCAGCTCCTTCATTTTGGGGCTTTGTGATGTTGAGCATATTTCAATCTTTCAATGCTGTGTTTTTCCATATGAAAAACGGTGGTATCTAGTTTACAGGATTTACAAGGTACCTGGATTTATGCCTGGCACTCAAAAATTATTACTTTTTAGTATAGAATAACTTGACTTGAGTACTATGTAAGTTCACACGAAGATTGAGACTGGTAATATAACTTTTACTGGAATGTTGTCTCCTGGAGAAATAACAATGTGTCAAATTGGAAGTTTCCTCTCTTTACCTGCCAAAATCTGTTTTCGAGGGAGTAAGTAGAAGAGACCAGGGAGTATTGCCACAAAAGTGGTTAGATTAGAGGCCTTTTTTCCTCTAGGTTCTTTAAATTTTACCCCAACTCCAACCCATACTACCCCGTATTAAATTCTTAGGTGCAAATTTGAATCACATAGGACAATAACAAAGAATTGAGGATGAAATCTTCATAACATTTCAATGACCTTGATGATTTTGATAAGTCAGGGGGTAGTGTGACATCTTGGTGACCCTTCTGTCTTCCTTAGGTGCTGCATGCAGATGCTCCTGGGCATAGGCATCCTTCTGTCTTGGACAGATGCAAAGCCCATCCCTGCTTCCTACATACAGTGGTGCATGTCCCACTTCTACTTCTTTAATGTCAGAGTGTGAAACAAACAAGTTATGCAAGAGAGGCCTACCCTGTCTGGAGTCTATCCACTTCCTCCTTCTACTACTACCCCAACAATTTCTGTACACTGGGCTGTCAGATTTAGCAAAGGAAAATATACAACCTTTAGTTAGGTTCAAATTTCAGATGAACAGTGAATAATATTTGGTATAAATATATAATGGGAGATAATAAAAATTACTTGTTGTTTGGCTGAAATTTAATTATGTTTTATCCAGCAACCTTCTCATAAACTCCAAATTCATTCAAAGGGTAGCTTGCATGAACAGAATTTCTTTTAATCTTTTGTCCATTATCCTACTCACTCATGTAGAAGGACTGAATGAGTCCCAAGTGTAGTTTCTATTTTGTCTTTATGCTTCTGAATTATGGCATCAATCGAAATGACCAGCTATGACTGTTATACTGTTATTTCTACTGTAGAGTCACGTGTTAGTAGAGAAGTGAGGCACTGTTACATTTACCAGTTAAGACAGAATTCTTTAATGATCAAACAAACTCTTAAAGACTTGTCAGGTATTATGCTGGAGGCTCATGTGGTCTCACCTGGTCTCTCAGCAAATTCACCGTGCCCTGTTTTTCTTCCAGCATCAGAAGACACCGCTATTATATTCTTGCTTATGACATTGTTGCTGCCAAACACCAAAGGAAACAGGTGGCTTGATGACAAAGCCAAGTTGTATGAGGAAAATATGTGATTAGTCTTTGGCCCTTGATGGTCACCTAAAAATGTTTGTTTGATTTTCATAATAGAATTTGGCCTGTTATGATAAATATTATTTTATTTAGTTATATATATCTAAGAAAAACATTACAGAGAGAAGAAAGGAAGGGAGGGAGGGAGAGCAGGAGGGAACCACAGAGGGAAAGAGGCAGAAAGAAATAAGAAAAGGAAAAAGAGAGGGAGGGAGGGAAAGGAAGGAGATGGGATGGAGAGGAGGGGTGGAAAAGAGAGAAAAAAGGAAAAAAAAAAAAAAAAAAAAAGAAAAAAGGAAAGAGAGAAGATCCTTTAGGTCTTTAGTGTTCAGAGTTAGCACTTCCTAAATAGTATTAACCAAAGACCATGAACACTTCCTAATGATATAAAACGGCAATTCACGAAGAAAGTTTAAAAAATAAGAATGTAAAGATTATAAAAATATACAATATTTATTTAGTGAATATTAACTAACATATGGCACCTTAAATGTGAGGGGGAAAAATATAGGGCACAAAATTTGGGTGAGTACGTGTAATTAGGGCAGGCCTAAAATCAAATGTATTATAATGCTTCTAGTACAAATTTTATTTTTTGGTTAAAGAAGCCATGTTTGTTATTTAAGAATGACTTAAACTTTTTCTTCAAGCAAACAACAGATCATGAAAATCTAAATGTGTACGGTCATTTTCAGACAAGTTTTGCAACAAGACAGCTCATGTTGGAAAACGAATGCCCTGCCAGGCAATGGGCTCTCAGCACACCAGCATTTGGCTACATCACTCTGCAAACACTATAATAGTTACTTTTTATCCAACGCTAGAGTTCATTTTTAATATTCAAAGCAATGTTTTACCATGTTAAACTTCTATTATCTTTTTGTGTTTACATGACACTTAAAATTAGTTTTTGACAGATACAACTCCATATATGTAGAATAGTGTATCAAGCTCGGCGTGTTGAGAGAAGGGTAGTAGAAAAGATTTTTATTATGTTCTACGTGTGATTGTTTATGCACGACAGTACATTTAAGCTGAGTTTCAGCAAGTCACTTGCCAAAGATTCAAAGCCTGGCAAATGGCACTTTCTCTTCACAAAATAAAGAATGTACAGGCACCCACACCAGCTTACAAGTTATTCTTTATGAACAACAGAATTGCATTTTGCCCATTTCAAACAGAACCTTAAATGTGCCCAGCACAGCAAGAGAGAGCATAGGAAGCAGAGTTTAATATTCCAGCCCAGCTCACTGGAAACAACCACCACAAAAAACTAAAATGACAGAGCAGTGTTCTGTGGAGCAACATGATTTGTCTGCTTTAAATGGAGAATAATGGTTTTAAGTTTAGAGCAGAACTAAAGGGCTCAATTACTATTCATGGATTCTGAATTGTTCTACTTTAGAAGCTCCTTTAGCATGAAATGTTCATCAAAATCAATGCACGAAACTATAGAAAAAAAATAAACACCCAGTTTCCCATATGAATAAAGGGCTTACCCAATTTAGAAAGTGTGAAAAAAAAAAAAATGTATCACCAATTAGAACGTATCACCAATTTATACAAACCCACCTCATGCAGGAGGACCAAACGTTTTAAAATAATAACTTTTGGATGAATGTTGAGCTATATATATAGTCTTCATATAGAAGACTTTTTTACTATGCCATCATCAATTTTCTCTAATTTTTAAAAACTATACTAATAATTTTCTAAACTTCAGGGACACACCTTTTATTAAAACTAATAATTATTGTCAATGGAATTGAGTAGATTTTCTGAGGATAATAGAGTAATGATAAATGCATCATTTCTTTAATTGTTCTTATATAGAATATCAAAAAATAAGTTTCTGCTTCACAGCCTTCACAATGAAGAAGGGCAATGCTGTGAAAAGGACAGTCAGTGGTAGAATAGGTGACAATCCTTTGGTAATTGGAACTGAATATCTTTTAGTTGCTTTATTTTTTCTCACAAAGATTTCCACAAATCTTTTTCTAAGATTATACAAACAACAATGGATAACATGATTTTCCAATCATACAATTAGGAAAAAAATACCTATTAATTTGTGAAATACATCAATTTTGACTGGTTTTCCCTTTATTACCTTACAAACATGGCATAATCTAAAACACCAGTAATAAACTAAGGTCAAAATGCATAGCGTAAGCATAGACTTTGTAGGAAAACATTTGCGGTTATATTGATATTGGCAAATTTTAATGTGGACTATTTTGAATTATAATTGCATTTCATTTGTTATATTAAAAATGTCAAATCATAAAACCAAGCAAAATATTATTTGCATTTTTGGATTTTTTTTTTTTTTTTACATTATGTAGAATGGTAAAGTCCTGAAGGCAATTTGAAAGCCTTAGTTAACCAGCTCCTTCTGTTTGCATATTCAATCCCTCAATGTAACATATGCATAATTTTATCATCATTGTATGCCATCTGGAGTATGCTGATTGAACTGCAGTTTGAAAATGAGGGTTAAAAGATGATTTGGTTGCATACATTTAGAACTGAAATATCTCTCATGGAGCAGAACAGAGTTATTTAAAAACAGAACTATGACTAAAAGATGAAAATATATTCCATAAACTCAAGAAAACCAAGAAAGGCAATTAGAAATCCTCATGCTTTTTCACTTCAAGGCTTCTTAAAATTTTATTAGCAATTGTACTCGAAGGGAATTGTAGTTAAAAAAAAAAATTGTACCTACTTAATGCAATCATTCCACATCATTTTTCAGGCTACTTTTCACATTTTCTTTAATTTCTCTGGGAAGATCTGGCACATTATCAGCAAACAATATTAGCTAAGATGCTGGTGTAACCAATTAATTTTTTTCACTATACAATCACACAATGTTGGGAGAAGTGAAAACTTGCATGAGTTCATCAAAGGTGAACATGATTGCTGAGTGCAACTGCTGTGCAAACATAGTATGGCCATGTTGAAGATGGAAAATTTTTCTAATCCAGAATTGTTACGTTCAGTTGCCTGTGTGGTATCTAGTGCAACACTTTATAAGACCAATTTTAAAATGCAATTACCTCTCATATTGTTCTAAGAGCAATAACTTATCATAGTCTGTTTCAAAACTTCATTTTTTTCACATTTTCTAATGCCACTCCATGGCTGAGCCAACATATTATAAGGGAACACTATATTACACGGTTAAAAGTATAGCCATTAAGAAGAAAACTAACGAGCCAAACTTGCTAAAAAGATTAATAATTTTCAAAAGGCTCGAGGTGGTTTAAGGCTATTAGCTTACCTACATAATGCATGCTATTCCTTCTTACCTTTTCCCTTGTTTTTAAGGAGAACTTTTTAAGAAAAACTTTCCTCAAATTATAGATTCCCAAATTGATAGAAGAAGCAGCCCTATTAACAAATAACCATCTATAGCCCAATACCAAGCATTACCTCTCCAGGTGCTTCTTTTCTGCTCAAGCTAAAGCCAACTTTGCACTTGCCCCTTCAGAACTGAAACTTTCTCCCTCTCTTCACTCCGTTTTAGGCACACATTTTTCTGCCATATGCTGATACCATTAGGAGTCACACTCTCAGCTCTCAGAGCAGATATCAAGGTATGAGGTCAGGAGTGTGAGTGGACATTCCTGCCATTTAAAACTACATCTTTCCTTTCTCCAGAAGAGCAAAGATGAGCAGGTATTTAATCTATTACTATCCTGTCACAGAATATGACATTCTGATTCAGTCAGTAGAGACTCATAATAAACTTGAAATCACCTTGAGTGCCTCCCTGGTATGACAATTGATTACATCTCTTAACCTTTCTGCATCTGTAGTACCATCTGGAACATTTAGGGCTCACATTTTTATACACAAAGAACAGGTAACAGGCTATAGACCCACATACAGATTCAATCATTCTACTGTAAGGTTATAACAATAATAAAAAGAAAAAAAGAACACAGTAGCCAGAATCACCATGATTTTGTAAAAAAAAAAAAAAAAAAAAAAAATTCTAAAGAAAACTGAATATATATCCTAGAAATAATATTGTATAGACTAATGTAGGATTATCAATTTGAAGCAGTATCCAGTTACTCTTGGAAAAATTTTTCAGCCACAAAAGAGGCAGGAAATAAATCTTATAAGAAACTGTTGTGTGCCAGAGGCTGTACATACATTATATTCCATTCAATTCTAAGTACGGTAGTGAGAACTAATGTACTACATTAGTATAAAACCAAGGGTGGTGCCTGTGGCTCAACGGAGTAGGGCGTCAGCCCCATATGCTGGAGGTGGCGGGTTCAAACCCAGCCCTGGCCAAAAACTGCAGAAAAAAAAAGAAAGAAAGAAAAAGTATAAAACCAAGACTTTGAAGTGTTAAGTAATTTGAGCAAGGCTACATAAACATCCAGTCACGGAGTCAAGTTACAAACCAGTGCTACCCCCAAAGCAATTATTCTTCATGCTGTATCCTTAAAATCAAGGTTTAATATTCATTAACCCTTTTGACAAATACTAGAAACCCCTATTAGTTGCAGAATAAAGTAACAGATATCTCTATCTGTACTAAGTAAAGAATAAATTTTGTTCAAAGTGAGAGTTTCAAACAGGGTTTCTCATTTGGGGCCAGATCATACTTTATGTATCTGGAGGTTCTATGAACATTGCAGGATACGTAGCAACATTTCTGCCCTCTCCCCACTGCATATCAGAAGCATTGCATCTCGGCCATTCCAATGTCTCCAGATGCTGCCAGTGGGGGCAGTCCTCCACCACCACTGCTACTACCATTGAGAACTATTGGCTTTGAATATGGTGAGTGGATGATTTTTTTGTAAAACACTTGAAGAATATAAACTCTTGGAGAACAGAAATTGTTCTAATAATCTCTGCAGCATTTAACATAGTAACCCTCTCCCAAAATGAGACCTTAAGGGAATCTTAATTGATGAGTGAATGAATGAATGAATGAATGAATTAAAAATGTGTGAATAAACTGCAAATGACATATATTTGTTAAAGCCCAAAATTAACATTGGTGCAAGTGCTCATCAATTAAAACTAGGTGAGGGAGATCAGGCTGGTTTTCCTCTTAATCTTAACTATCTAGTTCCCAGACAGAGGAAAAACACAAAGTGTGTAAGCGAAAGCATTACCCAAATTGGCCCCATTTCTGCCATGACTGACCTGAGCAGCTCTCCTTTCTCACATATGTTATTCAGGGTCTCAGGCTGTCCTGGGAGTATGTTCTCCTGTCCCACTGCCAGCTTCGAGGTTGGGCAGAAGTCCGTAAACAATTGTTTCCATTAAATAGAAAGGTTATAATGGAAGGCTTTGATAACATTATTCTTACCTTTTTGTGTTTCTAAGTATCTTCTTAAGTTAAAGAAAAGGTAGGTTTATGGCAACACATAAGGAAAACTCAGAAGCCATAATCTCCATAATTGGTGTTAAAGCCCTTAGTGAGTGTAGAAGGGGCTGTACTGATGTACAATTTACTGTTGTGATCATTACTAATTATTGGTGCCCTTGAACATGCAATTTTATCGTGCCTTCCATTTTCTCTCTAAATTTACTCATACAATTTTTAATAAGGAAAAAGAAAAAGTGAAAAAATCAAATCCACATTAACAGTGGAAACACAGATATTTTGTATGTGCTATAAATATTAACAATGTCACACTGTGATAACAGGTGCTCGCGACTTTACAACATATTATTTAATTCCTCAAGCAACTTTTAAACACAAGTAAATTAATAACTAGGACATTTACCAGCAATGTTGCCTTAAGAGGACACAGGGTATTTTGGAACATACATCTCTAAGGCTTCCTTCCTAAGTTCTGCTTCATTCCCAGATCCCAGAATCAGCCTTCAGTTGCCACTGGACATCTCTGGAATAGCATGCCAGTGAAACTCAAACAGGACACTTAACTCTACTACTAAAAATGCCACTTCTTTAAAAGTAACTTCCCATTTCCTCTGAGGAAGATTCTGATGGTAGAGGCTGCTGAGGCTTTCCAATTCAAAGCAAGATCAAATCACACCTAAGCTGTCAAGAACTGAATCACAATGAGAGCACAGGGAATAGGTGCTGTTAGTAATTTGGGGATCATGAGATCACCCTGAGAGCTGCTGTCACTGTACCTCTTGGTTGCCCCTTTCAACCCACCTCGTTTGGTCTTTACCCAAATTGATAGCAGAGGAGCATATATACTCCAGATTCAAATCATTTTCTGCTTGTCAAGCGTATTTCTGAGTCACCTACCGAGTTGTCATCTTTATTCATGGCAAGATGTCCATTTTTGACAATTCATTGCTTTTCAGCATGAAAAGAGAACACCACTGCTTAAATATGGAGAACGTTACATTTTCAACAGTTGAAGTAAACTACAGCATTTTTAAACTCATCAGTGAAGAAAAGGAGGTTTGCAAATCCTCACTTTCCTGCTGTTTCTACAAAGTGCATTACCTAAAGATTATGAATTCTAAAGACTGTAGAAACCATGAGAATTTATCAAGGGACACAAAGAAAACAGAACTATTCCTTTTAAAAATTGTGTTCAGAGGTCTCAAGAAATCACCAGTGAATTACAGTCATTTATGAAATCCCATGTGGCAGCATTTGGTTAACAGGCCAAGGCAGGGTCCAAAATACAATCATGGTTAAATGACCACTTTGTCCTTCTCTAGCCCCCATTCTTGTAATTGCATTGCTGGCTAGCATAGGAACAAATCAGGCTCATTTGGCCCTTGTCTCTCCTTGTCTCAAGAAGAGACAAGGAAAGGAAGGAAGGCTTCCTTTCAAACAAGTGACAAGTTGGTTGAGTATGCTGCACATTTATATTACTTTTGTAAGTATATAGCTCCTGGCAGAGGAAGCAAGGTATAATTTCCTAGGCAAAATGCAGTGTTGCTTGTATCTATCTGGGGGGGGGGGGGCATGTATCATTTAAATAGAAGGGAAATAATGGAGGATAAAGGAAATGTGAAAACAAAACAGACTGTGTGATTGATACATGCCTGCAGGACACATAGTTGACTAAGATGCTGATAGGCTCCAGTTTCAGAAGAGTTTTCATTCTTTCTACTTCTTCTGAGAGAGTCAGACCTACAGTCATGAACTGAGTAATATTTCAGTCAATGGTAGACCACATGTACAATAGTGATCCCATAAGATTAAAATGAAGCTAAAAAATGCCTCTTCTCAGTGTTGCCATATGTGTGGTAACGTAGTACAAAGCATTATTTTTATGTTTGTGGTCATGTTGGTGTGAACAAACCCAAGGTGCTGCCAGTCATATAAGAGTATAAGACATATAATTATACACAGTACATGATACCTGACAATTATAATAAATGACTATGTGACTCGTTTTTTACTATGCTATACCTTTTATCTTTATTTTGAAGGGTACTTCTTAACATATATATATATATATATATATATATGTTTTAGGGAAGCAAAATGGCCAACTAGAGACATTAGTCACCTGATTATCTCAGAAAGTAGAAAAAAATGTCTGGTAAAAAAAAAAAATATGGCTGGCCATGGTCGAATTCTGAGAGAAAAGTCCCAAAACTTACTAGATACCCCACAAGAAGTTGTAGAGCAGAAAAAGAAGGAAGAAGATTTTGGTAGATACCAATCCCCAAGTAATTTGGAACCCATAGAAAGAATAGATGAAGGTGTTTGTTTTTTCTCTTCTCACACCTCTGGCACTGTTCAGGCTCCCAAACTGTTGGACAGCCACTGTACCCTCGTGAGCAGAAGCACTATTGCTGTCAGTGAACTGGGAGCTTCCTGAGAACAAAGCACTGAACTGCCAGCCTCTATGGGGTTGCTCTCCCTTACCACTTATCCAAGCCAAGGCAATGAGTGCCATATTGCTATTTCACCAATTGAATGTCTTTTTCCTACCTCAGGAGCTTCAGTACTTCAGTTACCTGAATAACTGAATAGCCTATATGAATAGGATAAAGGAAATGTGAAAACAAAACAATCAGGCCAAATGAGCCTGATTTGTTCCTATGCTAGCCAGCAATGCAATTACAAGAATGGGGGCTAGAATAACTAATACCTATTCATATAGCAATATGGCTATATGAATAGCCATATTGCTATTTCACCAACTGAATGTCTTTTTCCTACCTCGGGAGCTTCAGTACTTCAGTTACCTTATCACTGAACCCCACACAAACATTTCTCAGCACCCACATAGACTGCAGTAGTCACAGGGGACAGTGAGTCCAGGGGGACCTACGTGAGCTCAGAGCTTGGAAATTTAGGGAAGCTAAATTTCAGCTGCTGACACAGCCATGGCACTACCCACATGGGACAGCATGGGTGCTCCAAGGAACACTTAAATTAGTGCTCTTGGAGTGCTATTTCCCTTCTTTTAGTTATGCCAATGAAACCAAGGCTTCCCTGGACAGAAGGGCTTTTGTATTTCTCTTGTCTTATAGTAGACAACTGCTATAGTCTGCAAAAACTTACAATTAAAAAAACCACCACACTAAAGATTCCCATTAAAAATCTGAAGTAGACCAGGAGGTGGCCTCACTCTGAACTCCCTGGTGATGCTCCCTGGTGCTGCCCACTTGGCAGCTTCCACAAAGCAGGCATACCCCAAGGTTGAGAGTCATTTAACCTGCATTAGCACTGAGAGGGCAACTTAAGACAAGCAGGCCTCTCCCTGTCATGGTTGTGCTTGAACTTGGGGATCAGAAAACAGGACAGTAATCTTGATCCCACCCCCCAGAACTTGGTCATATCATTCAAATACATGGAAGATAGATTTGAGAACTGATCTTGAGAGGAGAGAAAGCCCATGGGGGCAAAACTAAAGGGAGAATGCGGTGTGGGTCTGGGCCACAGCACACTCAAGGAACACCCCTTTCCCCACAGGAAAGCCACAATTTCACTCCAGATCAGAATAGCAGGTAGAGAAGCTTAAAGCTGACAGCAGCACTGTGGGTGACCTCTGCTGGGTTGGGCTGCTGCTTGTGGCCAGATGCCTAAGGGAGATCCACAGGGCACAGGAAATGGGAAAAGAGTGAAACCTTCTCCCACTTTCTGGACTGCTAATCTCAGACTGCTCCTCCCCAACAAAGAGAATTTCTAGGATGGTGGGCTGACCACAACTCCTCCAAAATGGCTTTCCCCAGTGGCCTGGGAGCTGACCACAACCACTGCTAAGACAGAGCTTGTGCCCATCATTGTGGAGCCTGAACACAGTCTCACCTTACCCAGCTCTAACCAGGCTTAGCCACCCCCATCTACCTTAGCAGTAGTAGAGCACAGGAATAGGTCATCTGGGAGCTCCAGGGCCCTGCTCATTGCCCAGGACATCAGAGTGCTTCTCCTGATCAACATACACTGCACAAAGGTCCCAGAAACACTGCTACAGCTGATTCTCTTCTGCAAATGCCAGCTACTTGCAAGGAGATCGCTTTGTATAGCCCAGTACAGCATTCATTGACTCAGTCATATAGGGCTTAGTCTACTCTTATTCACAAACACCACCTACTGTCTCAGAAACTAAACTAGTCATACCTACAAAATGTGCTGTTAAGAGGACCAGAATGATGAGGAAAGAGAAAAGATTTTAGAGGTCTCCATTTCTTCATCTCAACAAGAGACAGGGAATCTGCCCACACACTTAGTACACAACTGTTATAGTCTACAGAAACTTACAATTAAGAAAACTACCACACTAAAGATATTTATAACTAAGGTATTCATTCAGAACCTAAGCCCTCCTGAAAGTACCCACAAGTAAAGCCAAAGGCTCTTACCTAACATATGCTATAGGCACCCATTAAGAGTGGGGGGTGGGGGCAGAGAAAATCCCTTCTAAACAGCAGAAAATCCAAAAACAACAAGTTAACAGCTGTTCTCTCTAGATGAAAAGAATCTGTGCAAGAACTCTGGAAGTATGAAAAATCAGCTTGAAAGCATCCCCCTGAAAGGATAACAACAGCTCTCTAATAATGAATTCTGACCAAAATGAAATGAAACACAAAGAATTCCAAATTTGGATTGTGAGGAAGCTCAAACTTACTCCATAAAGTAATTTACAAAGGAAAATTTGTTAGACTAACAATAGACTTCTCAATAGAAATCTTATAAGCCAAAAATGATTGGGGTCTTATTCTAATCTTCTTCTATAGAACAACTGTTGACCAAGAATTTCTTATCCTGCAAAATTAATTTTCATAATTAAAGGAGAAGTAAACTCTTTCCTAGACAAGTTAATACAAAGAAAATTTGTCACCATTACATCTGCCTTACAAGAAATGCTCAAAAATTCTCTAAAAATTGAAAAGAATGGTTGATACTTGCCATTTTTAAAACACTCAAAAGCAAAAAGTTATGGCTTTTATAAAACAGTAACACAAGGAAGAATACAAAGCAACCAATAAAAATCAACACAATGACATAAAGAGTATCTCACTTATCAATATTAACAGTAAATGCAAATGGCCTAAACCCCATGTAAAAATTACAGATTGGCAGAATGGATAAAAAAACAACCCAAATATCTGCTGTCACCAAAAAGCCCATTTAATTCACAAAGATTCTCATAGAGGTAATGAGTATGGAAAAATATTTCATGCAAATGGAAACTAAAAGTGAGCAGGAGTAGCTATTCTAGCAAATAAAACAGACTTTAAATCAACAACAGTTTAAAAAGACAAAGATGATCACAATATAATGAAAAAGGGATCAATTAAGCAAGATGTATAACAATTCTAAATATATATACACCTAATACAGAGCTACAAGATTCATAAAACAAACAATGCTAAACCTAAGAAAAGAAATAAATAGTAACATAATAATGGGAGATTTCAGGACTCCATTGACACAACTGTAGAGATCGCTGAGGCAGAAAATGAACAAAGAAACACTGGACATTAACAAGGTGGTAGAACAAATGGACCTAGCAGACATTTACTAAATATTTTTACCCCAATACTGTATAATATACATATTTCTTATCAGCATATGGAACATTCTCCAAGATAGGGCATATGTTCAGCTACAAAATAAGTCTCAACAAATTTTGAAAAGTCTATATCATATCATTTATTATTTTAAACTACATTGGAATAAAATTAGAAATTCCAAGAGGAACTCCTAAAGCTATGCAAATAAATGGAAAGTTAACCACTTGCTGCTGAATGATCTTTGGGTCAATGATTAAGTTGAGTTGAAATTTTTTTAAAAAATTAATTGACAATGGTAACCCAGAAACAAAAAAGCAAATACCACATGTTCTCACTTATAAGTAGGAGCTAAGCAATGGTCATACAGTGCTATGCATGGTCATACAGTGTGACTCAATGGACACTGGAAACTCAGAAGGGTAAGGTCAGGAGGGGTGTGTGGGAAGAAACATTACCCATTGGTATAACATGCACTACTAAAGTAATGGATGTATTAAACTGACTTCTCTACTATGCAGTTCATCAATGTAACAAAAAATGATTTGTACCCCCAAATATGTCAATTAAAAAGAAGATAATTAAAAAACTGCTAACTATGAAACAGCCTCAGGCAGTTACTTCAGGAGATATTCTAGAAAAAGAGATCGTTATCACAAGAGATGACAGCAGCATGCTTGTTGTTGCCCCTGAAGCCCTACCTTCCAATGGGACAAGATGTGGAGGTGGAAGACAATGACATTCATGAAGCTGACCCTGTCTAGGCCTCGGATAATATGTATGTGTGTGTATGTGGGGTTAGTTTTTAATAAAAAGTAAGGAAAAAAGAAAAAATTTAAAAATAGGAAAAAAGTTTATAGAATAGCATATAATGAATGTTTTTTTTACTGTTGTCCATTGTATTTGAGTTTTATGCTATGTCTTATCACAACAAAAAGCTCAAAAAGTTTAAAATATTTTAAAGCTTATAAAGTAAAAATGTTATAATAATCTGAGATTAATTTATATTTAAGAAAAAAAATGTTGTATAAATGTAGCGTAGCCTTCATGTAAGGCATTTATAAAATCTATCATAGTGTACAGTAATGTTTGAGGTCTCCCTACTCACTTCCTCCTCACTCACTGATTCACCCAGAACAACTTGCACTCCACAAGCTCCATTCATGGGAAATAGCCTCTACAGATGTAGCAGTTTTTATCTTTATGCCATACTTTCACTGTACCTTTTCTATGCTTAGATGTGGCTCAATATATTAATATTTACAATTGTGGTTCGATTTTATTTTTAATCTATTCATTACAGTACCGTGCTGCACAGGTTCGTAGCCTGGCAGTTACAAGTGAAACCATATTGCCTATGTATACAGTAGGCTATACCTGCTAGGTTGTGTAAGTACAGTCTATGATGTTCATATAATGAGGAAATCATCCAATGACACATTTATCAGAGCACTGCCCCTTCATTAAGTGATGCGTAACTTCTATAACGATCATTGTTAATTTCTCCACCAAATACCTTCTTTTTGAAAATATATTGTAGAATGAAAGAGATGAAAAAGGAAATAAAATAAGAAGAAGCATGTTGCCTATTTCCTTCTCTCCATCTGGTTTATTTGATGACTAGGAAAAATATAGATGAAATAATATATAGAGAATTATAGACTTAAAAACTAGACCTTTTTATCTTTTTACCATATAGACATTTGCCTCAAATGTTTATAGCAGCCCAAATTCATAATTGCAAAGATGTGGAAACAACCCAAATGCCTTTCAACACACTGAATGGATTAATAAACAGTGGTAAATGTATACCATGGAATATTATTCACCCATAAAAAAATGGAGATTTTTATATCTTTTCTAACAACTTACATGTATTTGGAGAACACTCCCCTCAGTAAACTATCACAGGAAGAGAAAACCCAACTTCACATGGGCTTAATACTAAATTGAAAACGGAAGATTAACAACTACATGCTTACTCATGAGAAAAACTTAATTAAATTCAAGAAGAATGGGGAGAGGGTTCAAGTTCCCACCCAAAGGGAACACTTCCTAGGTCAAGGAGACAACTTCAACTTGGACTTTACCTTACAAATGCAAACAATGTAACTTAATTGTTCATACCCTCATATTAATCTGAAAGTAAAAAAAAAATAACAAAATAAAATAAAAGTGTATCTTTTTTCTCTTCCCTAAGGATATGTTTTTTAGCCTTTTTCCTTTATTCCTTTTCTTCTCCCTTGCCTTTAAATATTTGTGCTCAGTTGCTTCACTTTACACCACATTATCCCCTCAGCAATTTATCCATATCCAAAAGTTTACCTGTTATCAGTCAACAGCAGGGGTATGCAAACATTTCATGAAAACAGGCAGATAGAAAATATTTTTGGCTACATGGGCCATACAGCATCTATCATAATATAAGTCCATGCTTTCTATTCTACCATGTAGAGAAAGCAGCCACAGATAATACATACACAAATGAGTGTATCTGTATTCCAATACAACTTTATTTTTAAAACAATTGGAAGGCTGGATTTGGCTTGTGAGCCTTAGTGTGTCAATACCTGATCTATAAACTAAAATCAAAATCCTTTATCTTGGGTGGCGCCTGTGGCTCAGTGAATAGGGCACCAGCCCCATATACTGAGGATGGCGGGTTCAACACCAGCCCCAGCCAAATTGCAACAAAACAAAACAAACAAACAAACAAACAAAAAATAGCAGGTGTTGTGGCCGGCGCCTGTAGTCCCATCTACTCAGAGACTGAGGCAGGAGAATCGCCTAAGCCCTAGAGCTGGAGGTTGCTGTGAGCTGTGACGCTACGGCACTCTACCGAGGGTGACAAAGAGAGTCTCTGTCTTTAAAAAAAAAAAAAAAAAAAAAGAAATCCTTTATCTTTAGTCTAGACTAGAACCTTCTATTCTGATGCTTCTAACAGACAAGTCTTCCATGATGTTCCACTGAACCCTCAAACCTCAGTCACTTTTTTCCCCAGCAAATCCTACACCCATGTTCTATATTTCAGGGTTTGGCATGCTGTCACTTCCCTTTCCCAAACCAGTGGCTTAGAAGTTATTGCTAACTAATCCTTTTCTTCCTTGTCCACTTTAAACATTTTTGTAAAATTTGCTTTCTGAATATATTCTTAACCTTCTTCTTACATGTCTTCATATCTGCTGCTTTAATGCAGTTAAAAAAAAAAAATCATTTCTTCCAGTTTTCCTTCCATCTACTACATGTGTGCTCTTTGTAAAGTGTAAGTATGATCATGTTCTGCACCTATGCAAATCTTCTGGGGCTCCCCAAAGCCTGAAACATCAATCCTTCACAAGATTACAGGGCCTAATTTTAGACTTCCTTAATTAGAGACTCCAGAGATGATAGATAATTATTTCAAATAATAATTTCCCTGCAGGATGACATTGACAAAACCTGGTGCTAACTTACTTTTTCAGGAAATCCAGGCTTGGATACATTTCCAAGAAACCTTCATGATTTAGTACAGATATGCATCTTAAACCTCAGCTGTTTTCCCCAAACTCTTATTCACATGCAAATGTTTTTGGTGATCCACACATAGCCCACTAAACTCTTTACTCTGGGGGACATACTGACTACAGGCATACTGTCATTCTAATGGTTAGTTCTTACAGTGTTTTGTTAAAGCAATGTCCTCTGGTTACTGAGATTGCTTTGTCCACTCTCAGAAGTAATTCAGAATTATGTTCCCTGAAGAGTCAACACTAACCAATAATTGCAGGAAGGAAAGAATAGATATACAGTAGAACTTCTGTAAGTTGACCATGCATGGGACTGTAACAAACTGGCCAACATACGGAGGTGTTCAACATAAAGAACTTAGGCCTACTGTATGGATCTGCACATGTGGTGCATGCCCAGTATATGCAAATTAGGTCAACTTGAGAAGGTGGTCAACGTAGGGAAGTGGTCAACCATGGGGGTTCTACTGTATTACCAGCTCCTTGTCCCCTTCCTGGGGTAAGCCTTAAAATGTGACCTAGGTTATGTTCAGAATTATCAAGTGGGACTGAGCCAAAGTTATCAGAATTTTTTAATGTTATGCTTTTAGTTGACCTCTGTGATGGTTAATCCCATGTGTCAACTTGACTAGCCCGTGGTTCCAAGGTACTTGGTCAGATACTTTTACTAGTCTGCATATTGCTGTGAAGGTATTCTTAAAATGAGATTAACATTCAAATCAATGGCTTTGAATAAGCATATTACCTTTCATGAGGTACATGGACCTTGTTCAATCAGTCGAAAGTATTAAGAGAAAAACACATGGAGGTCTCTTGAGGAAGAGGGAATTCTACCAGCGGATTGTCTTCAGACTCAGGCTGCAGCATCACCTCAGCCCTGGTTCTCCAGCCTGCCGGCCTATGTTCCATCCTCCACAATTGCATGAGCCAAATCCTTAAAATAAATCATTCTCCATATGAATATGCATATGAGGTGGAGAGAGAGAGAGATGATAGAGATGATTCTATTTCTCTGAAAAACGTTGACTAATACAGTCTCCTGTCCTTCTTTGTCCCATGTCCCTGTTCCCCTGCCATTTGGAAATGCTTCTGCAAAGACCCTACTTAGTAGACTAAAGACTTTAGGCCTAGTCCAGGGGATAGGGAGGATGCTGAAACATCTATGTTTCATATAGATAGCTTTGGAGTGAATCCTGGCTCAGGGTCAACTTCTGGGACACTGAAGGTAAGACCACATTCCACACTATATCTATACACAGGTCTTTTGGGAATTTTCAGAATTCTCAACTAGATTTGTATTACTTGTATTTCTCCCTTACTAGTCCTAGGGATCCTTAAGCAGAGTTTGGTTTCAGCCCAACTTTATAATACAGTCACCTAGCAGTGTGCCTGATATATACTAAGCACTCAATAACTTTTTTTTTTTTTTTTTTTTTTTTTTTTTTTTTACAGTTTTGGCCAGGGCTGGGCTTGAACCCACTACCCCTGGTATATGGGGCCAGCACCCTACTCCTTGAGCCAGAGGCACCCCCCCAGCACTCAATAACTTTTTCTTGAAAAGATGTTAGAAAATAAAAAAGAGACAGTCTTGGAGGTTAGAAAAGAAAAAAAAAGAGTAAGTTTTAGTATTTCCTTGTCCCCAAAAGCAATATTATGTTTGAAAAGTAACTCCAAATAAGTGCTTAAGAAAAACAAAACTATTCAAATAATTATAAGGAAATAGATATGCAACCACTAAAGGAACTCCAACAGTTTTGTTAAGAATTTGCAAATAAAAATGAAAAAGCATTGTTTAAAAGTAGAACTTCTTTTAAAATTTTATAAGGTTGCTCATACAATCTTGGTAGGAACGTAAGTTAGTACAATCTCTATGGAAAGCAGTATGGAAATTACTCAAAAAACTAAAAGTAGACCTACTATTCAATTCAGCAACTACACTTATGGAGATCTATCCAAAGGGTAAGAAGTTGTTTTATAAAAAGACATCTGCACTCATATGTTTATAGGTGTACAAATCAGAATTGTAAAGATACGAATCAACTTAGTGCCCATCAATAAATGAATACATAAAGAAAATGTGGCTTCTATGTATTTAAAAAATATTTTCTTAATTAAAATATATGTATAGAGTTTGGATTCAGAAAGAGGAGATAGTAATAGTACCTAATACAGTTTTTGCTGTTGTTAAGAATTAAATAAAATAGCATTCCTTGGCAAGTAACTTCTTGATCGATGTTACTTATTATGTTTTATGCCATTCATGAATACACATATCCCTTTGGCTTTTATTATCCCTAGAACTGTCACATTACTTTTCATCACAGCTATATTATAAGGATAATGTGCCATCATTCTTCAAATTTGTTAAAACATGTGAATTCAACTTCTAGGAAATAGAGCAATTAATATTTTTCTCTCAACAACCCAGAGAAAGATCATAAAGGACTATTTGGATTTGTGATTTTATTCAACATATAGTGTTTGCTTTGTTGTTAATTTCTTTTTAATTTTATAGTCAGTTGATTATTCTTATCACAAATGTCTAGTTCAATATTTCTCAAAAATAACTCTAAAAAATGAAGTCTTTTACCTCAGTTTATTAATATTTTTGATATATCTTACTGAAAAAAAATCAGCTACTACACATCCTTAGTTTGACTTTAATCCACTCATTTACAATGAGCAGGTAAAATCATTTGCCTACAAATATTTTTTTATTAAATCATAGCTGTGTACATTAATGCAGTCATGTATTAATGTGCTGGTTTTATATACAATTTGAAAAATTTTCATCAAACTGGTTAACATAGCCTTTTCTTATTGTGTTATAATAATTTATATTCTACATTAATAAGAATTAATTTATATTCTACATTAGAATAATTTATATTCTACATTAATAAGTTTCACATGTACCCTTGTAAGATGCACCATAGTATTGGTCCCGCCAATTACCCTCCATCCAACCATCCTCCCCTCTCCCCTCCCATCTCTTTCTCCTTTCCTCACATTCTTGGGCTATAATTGGGTTATAGCTTTCATATGAAAGCTATAAATTAGTTTCATAGTAGGGGTGAGTACATCAGATACTTTTCTTCCATTCTTGAGAACTTTGCTAAGAAGAATATGTTCCAGCTCCATCCATGTAAACATGAAAGAGATAAAATCTCCATCTTTCTTTAAGGCTGAATAATATTCCATGGTATACATGTACCACACTTTGCTAGTCCATTCGTGGGTCAATGGGCAC